>JAOXJK010000009.1:3393650-3427964 GCA_025774025.1 Xenus cinereus
GAGGGTGAGCTGCGCAGGTAAGAGTAGGGGCTGGAGCACCCTTGGAGACAAGGGGGTGGGTGGGTGGGTTGGAGGGAGCACCGTGTCCTCCACACCATCAGAGGGGCTTCAACACAAGCAATTGGTACAAAATGCAGATGGAGGGAGCTGGGAGTCCCGTGATGGCTTGTTCCCGGTCCCTGTGTGGTGGAACCTCCATCACCAAGGCTGGGCCTTGGGGAAGCCCCTGGTGGTGGAGGCAGCTGGGCTGCAGGGAGGGCTGCAGGCAACTCTGGGCTTCTTCTGTGCACGCGAGACTGTGGGCTCTTGGTGACCTCTCATCCCTCAATGAGTTGTTCTAAAAGTCTGATTTCGAGGCAACTTCCTACCCGTGTAAGCACAGCGCTACCTGCCCGATTCTCTTCTCAGTTCTACTAGTCCAACTCCGTTGATCCCAGGAGCGTTACTCCTAATTTATGGCATCAAAAATCATCTCGCATTAACTTCTAGGTTCCCAGCAGAAGAATAGTGTATTTTGCTGGGTTTTACAGTGGCTCATTTCACACTGGCTACAAACCTGTCCTAAGTTTTGCCGGGTGAGAGCTGCCCTGGCTTGGAGCCGTGCGTGTCCTCACCCCTTGTTTTCTCTTCATGGGAGGGAAGCAGAGAACTTTTCAGTGCTTTTTCTGTGCGGGTTCTGGGTAATTCTGCTTTTGCCAGGTTTTAAATGAGGGTAACTCCGCTGCGTGCAGGGAAACGCCGCTTGATTCACGGCAGGGTAGGAGCGGAGTCGCCGCCCCCTGCCGAGGGTGGGTGTTTTGCTGAGTGGCTCAGTATCGTTCATCCCTTCCAGCAAAGGCGAGTTGCTGGAGAGGTTGCGTAAAGCAGAGCTCCCAAATATGTGAAAGCATTCTTGAGTCTTTGCCCGGAGCCCACCAGTTCCTTTTGAAGATTAAGATAGGAGTGATGAAGGCGCTTCACCTCCGAGCGAGCAAAGGTCGTGTGAAAGTATGAACCCGCTTGTGTTGTGCAAAGGGCTGGCGCTGACAAACGAGGGCAGCGTCCTCGGGAGCGGTGTCTGCTCCGGACGGTCGGTGGCTGGTTTGTGCTGACTCGGGTCAGAAACGCTCAACTCGACTGGTTTGTAAAAACCCAGCTGGTGTAAAAACGTGGCAGAGGGTGTCCGGGCGCGGGGACACGGCAGAGGTGTGACACGCGTTCCGCACGGGCACCAGGCTCTGGCTGCGCCATGGTCTGACGCCGTGTGACAAATCCCAGGTCCGTCCTCCACGTGAGCAGGCGGCAGAGGCATCGGGTTTGCCCGCACTGCCCTCCTCACGTATTCTACCCTGGTAAAGGATCCCTGCCAGGGTAACGTCTCCCATGGGCACAGTCAGTCCCAGCTCCTGTTTTCAATTTGGTTTGGCAGATGAAAGCACCACGAGGAGTTTTTCTGCAATGCCCGTTAATTGTATTAATTATTCAAAATCTCCAAAACTGGAAACTTTCAAATCAGCTTTAGCTAATGCTCATCTTCCTGACGAGGAGGGGATCTCATCAATGCCTATAAATGTCTAAAGGGCGGGTGGCAAGAGGATGGGGCCAGACTCTTTTCAGTGGAGCCTGGTGACAGGACGCGGGGCAACGGGCACAAACTGGACCATGGGAAATTCCATCTGAACATGAGGAAAAATGTCTTCACTGTGAGGGTGGCAGAGCCGTGGAACAGGCTGCCCAGAGAGGGTGTGGGGTCTCCTTCTCTGGAGGTATTCAAAACCCACCTGGATGCCAAACTGTGCGACCTGCTCTGGGTGACCCTGCTTTGGCCAGGGGTAGGACTGGATGGTCTCCAGAGGTCCCTTCCGACCCCTGCCGGTCTGTGATGCTGCAATTCCAATACACACTACCAACTCCTGCTAATTAGCTGCTGAGCCATCACCTGCTAGCTACTGCAGGCTGAGGACAGAACCGCTCACTGTGAGTTACCACGTGCTTTGCAGAGTTTGATGGACACCCTGTCTGAGGAACCCTGTGCTGGTGTCCAGGTTCTGCTGCTCACAGCACTGGGAGCCGCTTCCCATTGTCGCTGTAGGAGAGGGAACGCTTCCCGGGCGCTCTGGGTGAGATGCATCAAAAAAAGAGAAACATGCAGCATGTGAGGCAAGTTGTGCAAGAGCTCTGGTATCCCCAGTGCTGGGCGGAGGGTGCTGCTCTTCACTTCGACAAATAACACCCAGTTTCTATGTCTTTATTCATGCTTATTCATTCCTTGCATCATCAACCAAGCAGCTGAGGAGCTCGCGGCGTGGTGTGGTTCTCCATCGCCGTAAAGGGCCAAACAGCATCCCGTGTTTTGTTAGGACACCCACGTGTTGTGTTTGGAGATGCCCTGGCGCTGTGCTGGGTATCGGAGAGGATCAAAGGCAGAGGGAAATGAAACTCTGCCGACATCTGTGTGGAAAGCTTCAGTGCAGCCAGCGAGGGTCCCCGTGCTCTGCTTTCTCGCCCGCATCCTCAGGTAGCGCCTTGGATTCGTGTAACTAAATTTCTGATGGGCGAGATGGGTATTAAAACCCCAGCTTGTGTGAATGTCCTGATAGCTTCAGCTGGAAACTGTCGTTGGCCATAGGATCAGAGTTTGGTGCTAACATTCGGTGCGCACAGACCTCGGTTTAGCTTTAGTACGTCGAGGGTTGGCTTGATTATATATTTGACTGTGACTCCTGAGCAAGGGATTGCCTGGAGCTCCTGGAAACACCAAGACCCTGGCTCCAAAATAGCCCAGGCACCAACAATTGCTGAATAACCAGTCTTTAATAAAGCTGCTGCTTTCTATCAGCCACTGGTTTAACGGTGAAGTATTTTGCCCCCCGTAGGTCTGCTCGCCGTGGTACAGTACAGAATGGCTCTGTACATATTGTGTTCTCGTGGGCAAAGGGCTCCAGTCAGCTCTAATCTCGTGACTGGGAGTTTTGACCCAGTGGAATTTTCTTCCCCTCTTTTCAGGCTGGAGTGGGAAAGAGATGTTGGGGTTTTTCTAATGACAGAGTGAAGACTACATAGCTGGCTCTGTCTGTGGACATGGTGTCCCCTCGTCCTTTTCATGCACTGACGTGGTATTGCATGGGTTTCTAATCAAATTGGCGTGAAAGATTGATAAAAATGAAAGCTGGTGTTTCTCCACCATCTGCAGAAGGTGTTTCTAGCCCATTCCTTCCTCTTCAATTAATTTGGTAACCATCCTTAACAGTTGTGGGCCAGATCTTCAGCACAAATAACCTGGCCTAGCTCTGCTCCTTTGACTGAGCCTGATTTACGTTGGCTGGGGATCTTGTCCCAGCTTAGTCAGCAGAACAGCTCTCGGGAGCCGGCGTGTTGATGCAGCACGTTGCAAGTCTGGGATATGACCTGGACACGGCTCCAGAAAAGCCCATTACCCCAGCTGTGCTGCTGCGAGGGCTCTGGGGAGACTAATGGCACCGGTGTGTTCTCTCCCTGGTACAAAATCTGCTGCTGGGTGAGTTCAAACACTAGAAATAATAGCAGTATTCCTGTTGTCTGCTTGTCCAGCCCTTTGGTAACCTCCCAGAAGGATTTAAGAGTCTTAGAAGAAATAAACAGGGCGAGAAATATGAGTCTGACTAACTGAAAAAATAATGTTACTTGCGCCTGGCAACAATTAGCCAACGGGCACCAAGAGACATGATCCACCTGAGCTGAGCTCTGCCTCACCCCATGACGAGTTCGGTGTCTGCCCAGGAAAGAAATGCTCGACAGGAGCAGCAGGGTCTATCCTTGCGTCTGCCCCTCTTCTTGCCAATGCCCGTGTCAGAGGGTGACAACTCCTCACTGTTCCCCGTGTGAGCGGCCCCTTTGCTGCTGAGGAACGGCTGGAGCTGCGAGCGCTGCCTGCGGGGGTGAGGTCCTGGTCCTCACTGGTCCTGGCTGGAGGGACCGGTGGCCAGGCTGGAGGGACTGGTGGCCCGGCAATAAGTCAGGGTGGTGTGTTTAACCCATTCCTCGCTGAGGGTGGGTCACTCCTCCGGCTTCCCCAGGCATTTCCTGATTACAAGCTGCAGGATGCGTTTCTTCTCCCATTTTACTCAGCTCTATGTCAGGAAAGCTGTGGAGAAGCCCGTGGAGGACAGGAGAGGCAGAGGGGTATGAAACCAAGGGGGCTGTGCTGAGGAGCTCCGTATCGCTGCTCTCCAGCTGGGGCACAGAGCTTCTATCTACTCTAAGATGGAAGTTTTGGTGTTTTATTCCCCTCTTCTCTCCCTGCAAGTGCTCCTCTCTCCCAATCAAATAGACAAATATTGCAGGTGAAATGTCTGTTGTACCAACAGCCAGAATAATGTGATAGTTTTACACATGCACCAGAACTCACAGAACCTGTTTGTCAAATGCCCTGACAGTCAGTGATGCTTTAATGGCCTTTACATTGCAAACATGTTTTTTCAATCTTGCCTTTAAAAATAATATTGTAAAATATGGATGAACAAGTTGGATAAAGAAGTCGGGGCTCTAGTGCTGCTTCTGCCATGTTGCTGCTGTGTGGCCCTTTGGATGATGTTAGACCATGTGAAGGTGTCAGGAGATGCTAAGCTCTGATCTTACACAGATTTAAACACTTGGTGCTCATCATAAACCTACTCTCCCCATTCACAAGAGCTCCTACACTCCATATGCTACTGAGTTAGGTGCCTTTCAGGAATGCTGTGTGTCTTCAGGTGTCCACGTGCCTTTGCAAGTGAGCTCTCCTGATTTCTGTGCTTCATTTTTTTCCTGTTGAGTGGGCAATAGTGCTGTTTAATCACATTCATGTTTTGCTATGTCTAGTAGTAAGAAATATTTCAGAACAATTCTTATTTTCACCTGGCCCAGGGAACCCTTCCTGTGATCCACTGCCCGGGCAAAGGAGGATCTTTAGAAGGAGGGATGGCTGGAGCAGAAGAGTCAAACAGAATTTCTGTCTGTCAGGAGAAAAAAAGATTTGAGGAACTTGTACCAAACTGATGGAGGTTTATCATAGACTCATAGAATGGTTTGAGTTGGAAGAGACCTTAAAGATTATCGAGTTCCAACCCCCTGCCATGGGTCTAACCTCCCGCTAGACCAGGTTGCTCAAAGCCCCATCCAGTCTGGAAGTAAAAGCTGTGGATTTTGTTAAGTGCCCTGGGGAGGTGGATGCTTTATCCTCCTAAGCCAAAATCTTTGGGAAATGATCTGGGGAAAAAAGGGTCCAATTTCAATGCCATAGACATCCTGCTTTGTTTATTGTAAACCACAAAGATTTTCCAGTGGTCCAGCCTTTGTAGAGACCTGGCTGCTCAGCTACTCCAGAGCGAGATAGCGGTGAAACCAAGACAGAGATGCCAAATGACTCCAACTGGGAGTTCCTCCCATTCTCTCCCACTGAATGAAACGGGAGAGGGAGCAGGCTCTAACCCTGGCAGCTGGGCGTGGAGTGTTTTTGTGTTTTCTGATAATAGAGACTGGCGATCTTCTCTCCTCATATTTAATTTGCCCTTTCCTCTAGCCCTCTGTCCTTATCAAATGCCACTTGGCATTGCTTCCTCCCAGCCTACAGCTTCCCACTCTTTTTACAAAACCCCTGTCATAAGATACAGCTGCTGAGAGATGTAGTAAAGATAGACCTGTTGGGTAAGGAGAGCTGTGGGCTTTCTCATGTTCTCATTCTTTTCCATGGTCAGGAATTTATTGTTGATCTTAATCTTAGGCCAGGCAATGTCACTGCATGGTGACAATAAATTTACTTGAACAATTTGCTGATAGGCAGATTTATTTGTCTTCTCATAAGGATACCAAGGGGGAGGAGAGCTTGGGAGAAGGGAGTTTCCTTTCATGCCTTTTAATCTCTTTAAAACAAGCGGCAGGATGGGATACATGGGAATAGCAGTTCTGGCTTGAAGGAAGTACTTGAAAGTTTTAAAAGCCTCTTTCCAATTCTAATTCCCAGCCTCAGCAGGGGCTGAGGAAATGCCCATGCTTTATCCATCAGGGTCCTTGAGCTGCTGCGCAGCCATGACTATTTCCCACCGTTCCTGCCCAGATTTGACTCTTTAAGCCCAGTGTCCTCCTCTGGGGGTGAGATTAGGCATTGGCGATGCAAACGAAACACAGCCTAGCGCTGAAAGCCTCTGCCTGGGATGTGAGGGATCTTTTTTCCAGGTCATGTGTGCTCTGGCTTCTTGCTCTGTAAAATGGGGATAAGAAATTACCCCTACATCATAAGGGTGGTGCAGTGTTTAATTACTGTTTGTAAATGTCTGAGAGATCATCTGATAGAGGTACCTCTGATACACTGCTCCAGGGTGTTACCAGCCCACACTCCCCTTCAAGGCAGTGCACGGTAACGCTTCCACCTCTGAGGCAGTTCCTGTAAACCTGTGGCAATAACTGGCCACGTTGGACTAGGTGATACCATGGGACCCTGCCAGATCACTCTGCTCTCTGATGTCCTTTTGGCCCATGAAAAGTGGTATGTCTTCCCTCACAGGAGTTTTCTTTGCTCCCTTGGTAGGTTTGTGTGGCCGACAGGTTGCAGGCTCTGGAGTAAATCTCTCCATCCTCATTAGGCGGGAGGTCTTTGACTTGAAGCAAGATGTTATACCCTTGGGAGACACCTTGATGAGGGAATTGTTGATGTTGTAGTGACCTACAAGACAAACAGGAAAGGGATGTAAATACCACACAAGGCCACAACGGTGGCACTGAGGAAAGAGGGTGCATCAGCCAGTGAATGTAATAGAAGGAAAAAGAACCGGTATAACAGGACCGTGTGGGGAAATCACTTCTGGACTTAAAAAGTGCTGTCCTGGGCAGAGCTTATTTCGAGGGACACTGATAAGGCAACACTAAACTTTGTCCTGAGCATAGGAACAAATGGAGATATTAGCAATTTTAAAGAATCAAACAACCAGGAGGAGAACTCACGCATGGGATAACTTGTAAGATAAGCTACAAAGCAACGTGCCCAGGTCTCAAACCTCACCAGGCAATGGGCCAGGGGTAGACTTCTTTTGCACCTGGACTACTGTGGAGCTTGGTACATTATGCACTAATGTGGCTTCTCCTGAAGCCTCTGGCATTTACAGTGAGTTGTGGGGTGTTGGAGTGATTTCTTATGGCTACTCAAAACTGTCAGGATGGTTTTCGGATGGTTGTCTCAGCAGCGGTTCAAAGGGACCGACCCACAGCTCTTGGAAGGGAGACTCACTGGTGTCCTGACACGTGCTTAAATCAAACATGCCTTGAGAAGCTCTAAGTGACCTGATTTTGTGTGTGACGGTGCTCTGCATCCTGGAGAATCAGAACTAAAACGACCAGCAACATTCTTCCTCCCAGCTCAAGGCTCACCTATATGGAGAAGGCCATTTTCCAGTTTTTTTTCCAAATGTAATCCTCTTGTGGTTTTGGACACAAACACTGTCTGGCCAGAAACGTTGTTGCTTTGCTTGCAGAAATCCATAGAGTTCTGTTTCAGAAAAAGAAAAAGGGCTTGTGAATGCTTCTGAATTGACTTTACCTGTGTGTAATTACCAACAAAGGAAAACCCACATTTAAAATCCAGTTGTCTCCATTGTGAGTGACTCTAATGATACAGCTGGAGGCAATATTAGGGCCAAAATCTGGGAGTGCTTACCCGTTGTAGGTAGGTCTCTTTGTGACTGCCCAACGTGTAAAGGTTGCATTTACACAGATGCTGAGGACTTGAAACTCTTGCAGAAAATGTGGCTTTGTGTGTTTACCTGCTGTCTCCAGACTCTCCAATGTCAGCTCTAAGTGTCCGGTTTTGCTCAAGTCACCGACTGAGCATGGAATTTGAGGTGGTGCTGCCAAGACACCAAAAGGACATCTGCATGGCAGCTCCTGGAAAGCACTACAGAGGAAATGGGATGTCTCCGTGGCTGTCGCCGCTGGGACTGCAGGGTGGGCTGATGGATTTTGAGCATCCCTTTGAGCTAAGGATGACTTGAAGAGTCTGTATTTCAGTTGGTTCAAGCCTGTAGGTGACTGCTGGTGTGTTTGTGCCCTCCTGCAGCCTGCACCAAGCCGCTGTTATGCTGCTAGCGGTCCCTGAGCTAATTAACTTGGACAGAGGTGCCAGAAGTCCCTGGGGGAGTAGGTCACACCACTCTTGAGGAGCGCTCAGCTACTTGCTGCTGTCACTGCCCTGGTGCTATAGTTAGAGGAAACATCTAACAGCCAAGGCTAATTCACTGATGTAAGTGGAGTCCAGTTCATGCACAAGAGTGAGGAGGTAGCAAGAAACCTGCATAAAAGATTCAAACGCAAAAAGGCTGATGCTTTTTCCCTGTTTTTTTTCTTATCTTTCATATATTGCCCCATCCCTGAAGGAGTTCAAGGCCAGGTTGGACAGGGCTTTGAGCAACCTGGTCTGGTGGGAGGTGTCCCTGCCCAGGGCAGCGGTTTGGCACAAGATGATCTTTAAGGTCCCTTCCAACCCAAACCATTCTGTGATTCTATATTCAGCTAGTGAAATGCCTACAATAGATACAACGTTTAACTGGCTTCATTTTAATATAAGGTTTGGTCCCAGAGCTTTGAGGACAGCTTGGGACACTGTCTTTTTTGTTTCTCACTCATTTTTTTCTCCAATAGTCATCAACTTTCAGCTGTCACTGCTTCAAAAGCTGATCCTCCAGTTATTAGACAAAAGTTCCTTTTTGTCTGAGTGAGAGCAGTGACCACGTACAGGATCTGGCCTTCTTTTTCTTCTCAGATGTCTCTTTGTCTATAGTCATAAATTATCAGACGCTGCCATCTTTTAAATAGATCGTTTCCTGTTCTGCTTCTTGTAGGTTAGATATTATCTCCTACAGTAAATCATGAGTCAGTGATTAATTCAAGAAGGCCGTTCCCAGAAGCAAATTCTTACAATGTTAAAAATAATATGATGCGAATCCATTATAGTATGATATAGAAAATAATTATGGCCTGCAAACCAGTTTAATCAACTTAGAACATGCTGGGGCAGGTACGCAGTCGGAGTGAGTCATTATAGGAAAGTTCAGAGTCTTAGCGTATGGGTTGTGTGAGCGAACATGATTACCCCGTGTCAGCTGAGTCTCGGTACCTCCATACGTGTGCTTCTCTGCACACCCAGATTGTGAGGTAAGATGTGTTTGTTTAAAACACCTTTGCTGATGTTTAAACTCTATCAAATTACTTTATAAAAGCACGTATTGCTTCAAGAACGCGCATGCGGCCAGTTAAGACGTCTCAGCTGATGAGTGGCAACTTATTAAGCTTATTAAATCGTGTCGTCTTCATTCTGTCTTAAACAGCTATGCAAAGTCATCAAATTCCATAAAGCGTCAACATGCTCTGCCTCACCACACCGTGGATGTGTCTTGCATTAAAGTGCAGTTTCAAAGGGGATGGCTCACTAGGAAATGGCTGCAGTGCAGGCGTGCTGAGCAGAAAAAGACAAAAACTCTCTCTAGAAAGAATAACAATCCAAAAGTAATCACAGCTATAGCAAGACACCATTGAAGGGATAGAAAAGTCCATTAGCAGTGCATATATTATTATAAACTATCTGATAATTGTTAATAACACTTTGCGTTTTGTTAATATCTTCCCTATCTGAAAACATTCTGAATTCCTGTGGACCAAAGCTTACAACACCCCAGTGAAGCCTGGTGACCGTGGCATGGGTGGGGAGCATCAGGCAGAGAACAGTTAAGTGACTTACACAAGGGTGAATCAGCAGGAGGTTGAGGAACTGAACCTGAAGGTGAGGTCCTGGGCTGATATAAACTGGCACAGCTCCACGGCAAGTGGAAGGGCACGGGCAATCACACCAGTTGTACGTACGCAGACCTGATTCCCAGCTCTGAGGTTGAACCTCAAAACCCAGTACCTGTTACAGGTGCAACATTCACCTGCCTTGAGCTTCTTGGCAGAAGTTCCCTCTAACCAACCAACGCAGGTCGGGTTTCTGGGATGAAATCTCCTGGGACGATATGGGGTCTTTTCGGTATCAAAGCCAGCAGTGTGGCAAGAACAGGGGTTGCTGCTGTCCCAGGGCCAGGGATGTGTTCCTCCTCCTGTGGTATTGAGGAGTTACTGCCAGATGTGTGCTCAAGGTTCACGACAGCTTGGGGTGAGAGAGCAGATCAGGCAGAAATACCTGACCTCGCTATTTTCTGTCCTCCCAAATCTCCTTACATGGTCTTGATTGGGTGCTGGAGTGGGGATTTTCTCAGCCTTCCTAGCAACGGGTTGTTGGAACACGTCAGAGTTTTCCCATGCTGAAGTCTTGCTTGGAATGAAAACATTACAAGATCTTGTAGGAGACCTGGATAGTTGGAGATTTTCTTGCATGCAGTGCATGGAACCTGGAAACAGAGGGAGCAAGTTTCAGGAATAACTCTGAGAACAGCAATGCTGGAAGAGAGCGATGGTCCATACAGTCCATATGTGTCCATACGTATCTAAACTTTTAAACCCTGCTTACAATTGGTCTTACTGGTCTTACTGGCTGTGAGTTCCACAAATGAACTACTATTAATTATTTTATTTTTTACTAGTATACGTGTTGCTCCAAACAGCTTTCATGGTAAATTACCATCCCAGTTTACAAATGGAGAATGAACACTGCTCGTACAACTACTTCCTCCTTTCAAGTTAAAATTTATTGGATTTTAAGTTTATGATTATATTCTTCTGTTTTGTATGTGTTGTGGCTTAGGCCAAACTGGCCAATACGGGAGAAGCTCACTTTCATTTTTCTTAATTATCTCACATACATTTCAGGCCATCTTATTTGTCTTCCCTCTAAATTAAACATCTTCAGTGTGTTTAATTTTTACGGGGACTCTAATGATCATACCTCTTATTTCTAAATTGAGTCTATTTCTGCTGTAGCCTTTTTTTAGAGTTAGGGTGGCCAGAACTAAACATAACATTCCAGCTGAAGGTGTACCAGGAGCATAAATGATGGTATTACTGTGTTTCCTATATCATTTTCCAAGCCGTCACTTGCGCCCCTGAATTTTACGCTTTAATTGTAATTGTGCATTGAGGTGGGTGTCTTCATTGTTTCAAAATTATAATCCTTTAATGCAAGTCTCCTGTTGCATGGAAAATTGAATCTTCCTGAGTATGAGGAAGATCAAATTTCCCTACTGTCTACATGGCAATTTGTATAGACTGGGAGCCCCAGCAAATCAAAAAATCTCACCTGTAACATCTGAGTTGGACCTCATTAATTCAGCATGTGGGCAGGACGCATTACTTGCAGCCACCACACCTTTCCTGACTTTGGTCTCTTTTTTGGGCTTTTCAAAAAAAGAGGACTGGGCAGGATTCTATTTATAGAGACAAATAAATCAAAAACTGCCTGTGTTGTACATGATACAACACAGCTTTTCAGGTGTGGTCCCATGACGTGCTGAATGCCCTTGGTAGCATGACCTACTTCTGCCAATCCCAGGAAAAAAGGTGGGATTTGGGACCACAAAAGATAAAAGAAATAGCTTTGTACTAACACAAATGTGAAATGATTCCAGTGTGTAGGATGGAAAGAGCTGAAGTTCCTGGTCTTTGAGAGCACTCTACCATTATGTGAACTTCATTAATTGTCTTGTCTGCCAGTTACCAGTGGAAAAATTTCTGGAAGTGACTTAGTTCCTATTCTGATGAGTTCAGAGCTGGAGCCAGACAACGATCAGATGCCCCCCAGAAAACAGCGCAGGCCTAACAGTGAGCGAAAGAGAACACGATGCATGGGATTGAAGAACAAGACAATATTGAGCTGAGAGTAGAAAATAAAGTAGATTGGGCATTATTCCACCCATGCAAAGACACTAGGCTGAATGAAGGGATTTGATTGCATAGAAGCTTTTGCAGGATCAAGAAGGAGCAGGAAAGATGCAAGGTTAAAAGCGGGGAAATAGCGGCCTGCATAGGGCGAGTTGTATGATTGATTAAAATTTAATACGGTTAATTAAAAATCACCATCCAGACAGGGCTGTGCTGGTGGCCACCCGGCAGCAGCAACCCTGGAAGGACTCGCTCCCTCTTAAGAAACAACCAGGAATGGCAGGGAGAAGAACTGAGGCTCTTGCTCTGCTTGGTCTTGCAAAAGAGCAGACTAAGGGGAGGAATAGATGGGAGTGGGCAGGCAGCGCTGTCTGCTGGAGAAGATGCTGTTGATTTATGGTGAGATCATGGGCAAATCACTTCACCAGTCTGTTTTTCTACTGCAGCTGAGCTATTTCTTGCTACATGCATGGACAAGTGTAACAGTCCTACTACAGTGCTAAAAATATTAAACCCCAAACGTGTGTCACTTTCATTAAAACTGGAAGAGCACTGCAAGGAATGAGATCCCAGGTTTCCAGTTTTTGTTATTTGTATATGTAATCCTTGCAGATTTGGCCTTCCTCAGAAAAATGCCACCAGAGCTATAATGCAAGTAGTCACAAATAATCTTTTCCATCTATTTTTCTTTGCAGGGAAATGCTCCAGGACAAACCAAAAGCGGAGGTACGCCATGCAACTCGGGGGACTTTAGCAGAGTTGCTCTGACCTTCGTGGTGTTTCGGTTTAGCTCCTGTGTGATACTCCTGGGATGCCAAACTTACAGGAGAGTTCTGAAGATGTGGTCTCAGGGTTTGTCCACAGGGAGCAGGCAGGGATTCTGAGCTAGCTCTTTTTTATCAACCCCAAGAACTAGAAGCAGAAGAGACACTGCTCTGCTCTTCGGCTCGCATCTCCACGTGGCCCTGCCATGTGGAAGCCCCGCCACATGCTTGAGGTTCTCCACCCTGCGGTCCATGGACCAAGAGGGTTGTGCTGAGGAAAGCAAGATTGGTCCAATTTGCTAGAACTGCCTATTAAAATTGCAGCAGGTTTCGAAGCAGCCGATAAAAAAACTGCACCTGCAAGCTCCGTTCCCTGGTGTTGCCCAGGCTTGGTTGCTCCTGCTGACCAGCCTGCTGAGGCTTGGATGGAGTCCCACGCTCAGCCCTGCCCCATAAAGGGGAGTTACTACTCCAGCAGCACGTTCTTGATTAGCGCCTTCCAGGACAGCACGTGTCAGAGAAACAGCTACAGAGCCCTTCTCCCATCCAGTGCATCCAGCTCTGGGCTCGGCGTGCCCATCATCACCTCAGCGGTGTTGAAAGTAATTGGAGATTAGGCATCTCCACACCCTTGGAAATTTACCTAAAGTGACTGCAAACCTCTGCGCCCTCGGAATGCTTTGAGTCGTATTCTGGTAATCTAAGGGGGCGCTGAGTGGGAGGTAACCCCCTCAAAGACCTTGCAAACTCCAACGCCCTGGTACCCCTAGGGATGTGTGAAGACGCTGGTGAATTGGCAGAGTTACAAAAGTGGGTCAACTCACCTGTTAAGTATTCTGGGTCAGGTACTAAGAAGCAAATAAGCTCTTTACGTTGCCTAAATTACAATTCGTGTACTGGGATTTATCCCTGACTACCCTGCTAAAGGAATGCGCTCCAAAATGGCTGATGCTGAAGAGGACACGGTCAAGTGCTTTTGGTGGAGGAAACTAAGTCAGCAGCCCCCAAATGGTCTGGCGTTAATGGATTTAACGCTTCCCCTCCCCTACCTGGTGCAGTAACTTTTCTCTAGGGACAAAGCTGAAGAAAAAAATCAGCCAAGCCCTTGTGTAGCTTGTGGTTTGGCTTCCTGCCCGCTCTGCCCTTCAAGCAGGAAATTCTCAAAGGGAAGGGAGCGCTTTGTGAAGCTACCTTAAGACTCTGCCACTTCTCCTTTAGTCAGAACTTAGCATCAGGTCATCTGGAACTCCTGGAAGCTGACCAGACAGACTGATGGCGCCTACAGAAGACATTTAAGCAACTTCTCTACCTTGATCATTTTCCCTCATCTTTTGTCCTTTACGTCCTTGATTGCTGTTATTCAGTCCTGAGATAATACACTCCTGATATCACTGAGATGGGAGAGACAAGCAAGGAGGAAGAGATCAAAGGAAGGAGAAGAAAGAGAAGATGCCAAAGGCAGAAGAAGAAAGAGGGAAGATGCCAAATACTTCCTTGATTTACCTACTTTACATACCCGGCACACAAAGTTTCAGAAATTCTTAATGTACTTAATTTCCAGAGTTCTGGGCTTGCCACGTAATCACCAGACAGCAGGAGACTGTCAGCAGGGGCCATGGGCATCCTCTTTTCCACCAGCAGAGGAAGTAGCTTAAAAGCTGGATCCAGAAAGCCCAGGAGGCCCTTGGCACCTGTGAGAGTTGGCTGGACTTGAAAAGAAACCCGGCAGCTCAAGCTGGGAAAAGAGTACGTCTAAAATATCTTTCTGCTTCCCTCTGCCGGCCAGATAACAGCAGTACCAATGCAATTCCTGCAAATCAGGGAAGGGTCAGGGTGAAAAATAGCAAAAGATAAGAGGGGTCATCTTGCACTGTCACTACACAAGCATTAACTCAACTGAGTTCTTTGAATTTGCTCCTGAATTTCAGAAGAAATGCAATGTACATGTGTCCTGGGGAGCTCAAGAAGATTGGAAATGGGGCCAAATATGGGTGGGTGACAGGCGGGGAGAGGGCAGAGAGGTGGGCGCTGTATGTGGAGTAATTTCAAGGTTTAAACCAATAATATTGCTGTATCGTTTTTCTCATCCTGTTATCAGTTGTGATTACAAAGTTAATTTAACAACCTTGATCTAAATTTAGTTACTATTCCTGTTACAAAACAGGACCATTATGAGTTGCAAAAAAAATTCAAAACAAAACCATAAACTTCAAACATTTTTGTTACTCACTGGGTTATACTGAAATCTCTTTGACTGAGGATTAAATCCCTCTTTTTCTGAGTCTGAGATTACTTTTCTATGGTATTTATAAGGGCTGGAGAAAATCTTGAAACCTAAAAGGAACAGCCAATGATAACAAAATTCTGAATATGGAGATACAGGAAACATGTAACTACAACTCCAGCTCTCATTTAAAATGTGTAAGTTAAAGGCAAATCTAACATTAATGCAGTATTCAAGTCAAGAAATCAGCAGTCATTTCTGCATTTAATTTCCCTGTTTTATTTAAGCAGCAAAGGGGAAAAAAAGCGCTTTGAAGCACAATTGTTGATGAATGGGCCTTAAGGGTGACTCAGTGCTGTTCCATCGCTTTTGCGGATTGTCCTCATTTACTGAGTCAGGCATCTTCACAACTCCCTTCAGTGGGCTGACCTTCTCTAAATTAAAAATCTGAAGAGAGATGCTGAGTGCCCAGCTCCTGCCGAACTCGGACGCTAAGCTGCCTCGTGCCACTCATGAAGCACTGCATTTTGCAGGCCTGGAATGAACCGCCTTGTCTCGGCACTCTTGTTGACTGCCAAGAAATGGTGAGGTGGAAGTTACTACTATTTTTCAAACTGCATAGTCTCACACAGACATATCATGACAAAACCACTGCTACCTCATCTAATCAAGCTCTGGCGTTAGTTACTACCAGTCACAGAGCTGCACTAGTGCTGCATTAGGGAAGTGTCAATATAAGGTCACTGAAAATATGTGTGCTTCTGAACAAGGACAGTACAGGGCTTAAGATAAGCTCTGCAATTAGAGGGAAGGTTAGTGAGGGAAAGGGGTCTGAGCAATTGTCAGGTAGAGGGCTCTTATGGAGGTGGTGTACAGGATGAAGAGGTCAGGGCTGTAACGGAGCAAACAGCAAACTTTCCACTGCTTTGCAAAACACACAGCAACCGCAAGGTTATGATCTGATGATCCTTATTCCCTCATGCTGGTTTGTGCCCAAGGGGAGCAATTTTGGACCTGAAACAGCTCTAAATGGCAGTGGATATAAGTTGTTTCAGATGGCACTTCCATTTGGTTGGTTTTATTAATGAATCCTTGCCGTGCTTTGAAGCAAAAACCTGTGCGTGGTTGGGGTTTCCCTTCTTCAGCTGTGAAACAACTGTTTGAACGGCTTAAAGTGCTGTTCCCATTATGGTTACCAAGCGGTGCTTTTCTGCTTGATATGCTCCATGCTCAGAACATCTGTAAGTATCTGCGGAAAGCCAGGTGTCCATGTCACAGAGGTACTGCCCATCCAGTGTCACCGCTCTGGGTAGCCCCACCATTTTGTTTCTAAAAATCAGTCAGAACCACTGAGGTGCTGCAGACAGACAGGGCCTGGAAGGGCCGGGTTGGTTTTCTAGAGAGATGTAACGGGTCGGCCAGAACCTTTTGTTTTCTCCATTCAACGAACCGCTCCAGCGACAGCTGCCCGCTCACAGGACGATAGTACCGGGAAGGGCCGGTAGGGAAGCAGCGGCCTAAGGGAAGGCCCTCTCCGTAGCTACCGGAACCAGCGCGAAGGCCCCGCCCCGGTGATGGCGCAGTGCAGGCTGGGAATGGCAGGTACCGGACCGGGTGAGAAAGGTGCGCGCCGGGGGTGTCCCCTCCCTGCCCCGGTGAGGCGGCCGGGCGCGGCCTGTACCTACTGGTGACTGCCCGTGCGTCTCGGGGGGCTCCGGCCCCCGGCGGTACCGACTGCTGAGGGAACGCGTACACCTGGTTGCCGAGACAACGGCCGACCCAGCTCTCCTCCAATCACTGCGCCCGTTACTTTGCCCCCTCCGGTAAGCGCCCAATCACAGGCGAGCCCTTAGAGCCGCCGCTGCGCGCGGTTGGGTGAGGTGGGTCGGAGGAAATTTCTTTGCGCATGCGCCTTAAGTATGCGCCCGCCCCGCTCGAAAGGAGCGGCGGAACCCGGCACCTTCCTCCCGCCCGCCTCCTCGGAGACCTGCGCCCCAGGCGGGCTCGGCCCATTGGCTGGGCCAGGCCTCACCCCCGCCCGCCAGCCAATCCCCGCCGGGAGCCGCTGCCCGGCCCCAGATTGACAGGTCTGGCGGCAAATGGGAGGGCTCGGCAGGACCGGACGGCGGGGCTCGGCCGGCAGCCGAAGTTGTGGTGCGAGGGCCCGGGCCATGGGGACAGGGCGAGCGGCGGGCGCGGGCCGCTCCCGGAGGGAGCAGGTGAGTGCGCGGGGAGGCTGCCGCCTCTGTCCCCTCGGTGCGGCGGGT
This sequence comes from Xenus cinereus, assembly GCA_025774025.1. Lineage (NCBI taxonomy): Eukaryota > Metazoa > Chordata > Aves > Charadriiformes > Scolopacidae > Xenus > Xenus cinereus. Next base: position 3,410,699 of record JAOXJK010000009.1, read on the forward strand.
CTTCCGGAGGGATTCTGATGGTGAACTAAACCCCCGCTGGGTTCCGGCTGCGGATCTCGGCTGGGCAGGGCGGCCGGGGGCGGGCAGGGCGGCCGGGGGCACCACCTGCCCTCAGCCGGGTTCCTCGCGATGGTGGGGGCTTTGACCCCCTTCTCCCCTCACAACGGGGTGTTTCTGCCCTTTCACGGCCAGGCTGCCGTGCTGCCCCCCTGACCGCAACGCTGGGACAGCCTGTGAGTTAAAGTAGTCCCTCACAGGCCGAGGTTGGCCAAGAGAGTTGGGGTGGCCTGGGCGTGGGATGGGTCCTGCTACCTCAGGATGTGGCCACATAGGCCAGTTGCCCAGGGTCTGAGTCTAGGGAATGCTCAGCCTGCACCAGTTTGGGTGGTCTTTGAGTGGAGCAACGGGGACATGTCAGTTGTGAGGCTGACACCCCTGCGGGGCCTGCCCCCCAGCACCCCACTCTGTACACAGGGGTCTTTCCACCAGCTCAGGGTTCCTGATGCTCCTTGAGGTCTTTGGTGGAAGGAGCCATCGCGGCATACAGGGCCTTCAGACCGGTTTGCTGTGTGCAGTGCTTTCCAGACACCCATAGTGAGTCTGCCCCTGAGGAATTTGGCCTCCAAACTCTGCTCACAGCAGTTACGCTGGTGTGACCTCAGTTTATGTGGAGAGCAGCACGTGGGGATGGCGTGACGAATGCAGTGCTGCCTCCTGAGCAGGCAACGGGCAGTAGAGAAATGAAAAGCAGGGCTTGGAGGACTTCAGAGACTCTTTTTGATAAGAGCTTTCCAAATGGCAAGGCCTGATGTTAAATGCCAACTGAATATGTCACCCTTGGGGCCAAGCCAGTTTGCCAGCTCTTGTAAAGCAAGGTCTGTGTTCTGTTTTTGAGACTTTGTAAGAAGGCATTTAAAAAATCTGTTTTCTCTGCTGATGTATGCAGCTTTTGGGTTGATCCCAGGGTTTTTTTTTTGGCCTAGCCTTCAGCAGGATTTCATTGCAGGTTTTGGACTATTGAGTTCATTTCACCTAATTCTATTTTTTTTTTTCCTTAGTGTCACCTTGGAGGATTATAACCTTGCTGCCACACTGACTGGCTGGAAATATTGTCTTATCTACACTTCTGCCTGCGGTGCCTACCCTATCTTGGTGTAGTCTGCTGGAGGAAGAAAAGCAGCAGAACGGCTACAGAGAATTTTTTTGTGCTTCACTGAAGTAATTGTTGCTTGTCCAAGGCAAACAGGATGGATGAGAAGAAGTGGTACCGAGTCCCAGATAAGGTGGTTCCAGCAGAGTCCAAATTTCTTCTCTAAAGAGAAGTTCCAGCATCAAAGAGGCTGAAAAGCAAACACTCCAACCAGCCAAAATGGAAGGAGGCAACAGTCCAAATCTCCAACTTCAGCAGCTCCCGTTGGCCACAGCAGCAGTTTCTGTGCAGCCACACACCGACTCCTTTTCTTACAAGGTCAGATTTCTACCCCAGTCTGTCCCTAGAAGGCCCTAACTATTCAAGTAAGCTGACGATGCCACTATATTTTGGTTATTTTTTTTCAAGGAAGTGCACTGTCTTTGTATTTAGCCATGCCCGGAGGCCCCCGGTGTATTATATACTGTGTATATAAACTGTGAGAGAAAGGAGGAGAAATTCTGTGTCCTGAAGAAAGGACTAACAGTTAAAAGATGTGGATGTCTAAAGGTCGTCAGGGGCAATAAGTTCTGCTAGGCACCTTTTCAGACTAACTCGTACATCGGTAACTGAGATCAGATGTTCTGATCTGCTGTATGTTCACGTGTTTGAACTTCAGGTGGGACAGCCCACAGTCACACAGAGCCTGCAGCTGAGGTAGGACATGAGGCTGTAGTTCCTCCCTATTCTCCAACTGGGAACGGAGCTGTTCCCAAATCAATTTCCTCTGAATCCCTGATTCTGAAGGTGCTTGGAGAATCCCAGCAAGAAGGGCTTTTTTTTTTCACTGGAAAAAGTACTTTTCCTGAGAATGCAGTCCCAGGGCTGTTGTAAAAGTTGATCAGAGTGGGGGTTGGCTTGCAGACTCTCACAGTCCAGAAGTCAGTCCCAAACCTGTGCTGCCCTTTTCAGCTGAGGCACCATCTCCTCTGTGTTTCTAAACTGGAGTCCAGTTGCTGAACCAGTAAACTGTGCTGAGCTCCTCTGGCTACATCTGTGATCACACAGTGACGTTTTTCTGCCAGCTTTACTGTCTGTTGTGGGAAGGTGTCTCAAGTGGTTTTGAATTAAGCTGCTCAGGTGAATCTTATTTTTGTACATCCTGATAAAGAGGTTTTTGTTCCGCTGATAAGAACTTGAAATCTTAAATTCCTCACTATTTATGAGAAAAATCATGAATAGTATATTTACTGTTACGGGAGGATCAGGAATGTGAGCTCAGTTGTCCCAAATCACTCGCAGCCAGTACTCCACTGTATCTTGGAGACCTGCACTGAAATGAAAGTTGCTAATGACATCTAATGAGATTTAGATAGTTGTTGGAAGAACACAAATGCTAAATGGCCTGGCTTAGCCTCAGGCTCTTCTGTTCACTCCTAATGTACTTTTCCTTTGTGACTCAGCCTGCTTTACATCTTTTTATTTCAAATTCTGTCTTCAGACCGTGAGAATTATTGCTGAGCTGGGAGCGTTAATGTAGAAGGAGTTGTGAGCTTCCTGGGAGTTGCTACCAGTTGCTTATTACTTTGGAGTAACTAATTCATATAAAAAGCAGCACAAAATCTGTGATAATTGAGCCCATCTCATCAAATGGGCTCAATTACCTACAGAACCAGCAGATGTTATACATGGAGAAGAGCAGAATAATTCTTAAGGTGCAACCCATAGAATGGGGAGGTTCCTGATCCATACTCTGCTGAATTCCAGGACAACAAACATGCTCACGAAAAGAGTTTTTCAAAGGGAAGAATGAGCGAATGGGTTGTGTTTAGCTTTATCATCTTCTCTGAGAAGCTGCAAAGAATGCAAATATATGCACACTAATTCAAGTCTCTTGCAGAAAGTGTCTGTTAAAGGAAGGGTTATCTTTGACCTGAGTTTCACAGATTTGGAACGTAGCCACGGGGAACTTGCCTGAATTGCCCTAGCTCACGTAGAAAGGGAGGAAGATAAACAGAGGGTTTTATCATCAGGTGATCTAGGAACTGTTTTTAAAAGTCTGCTCTCTTCCAGATTATGCAAAAAGCTCCAACTTCCTGCAGGGTCCAGTGGCCAAATTTAATATCTGTGTGTTTGCTTTGTTTTTACAGGAGAACTTGATTGGTGCGTTACTAGCTATTTTTGGGCATCTTGTTATCAGTATTGCACTCAACCTCCAGGTGAGTATCATGAAGCAAATATTGATCCTGCCTCAAGTATCCTGCATTAAAAATCATCAAGCACGCCAAGGACTCTTTGCCTTTATTTTCTTTTCTAGAAATACAGCCACATCCGGCTGGCAGGTTCCAAAGACCCCCGAGCCTACTTCAAAACCAAGACATGGTGGTGTGGACTCTTTCTGCTGGTGCTGGGTGAACTGGGAGTGTTTTCCTCTTACGCCTTTGCTCCTCTTTCACTGATTGTGCCGCTCAGTGCAGTGTCTGTCATAGGTAAGGGGGAAGGAGGTAACAGCCACACAAGTCTGGGTGCATTCCAGTGTCAGATTGCTAATTGTAACTCAATGATTCTCTCTCCTTTTTTTTTATAGCTAGTGCAATCATTGGAATTATATTTATTAAAGAAAAATGGAAACCCAAGGATTTTTTGAGTAAGTCCCACACTTCTTTTTTATTTTTCCTCTCTGTTTACAAGCTGTTCAACACATAGCATGGCCTCTCGAGAATCATAATTAGAGGGGTGGCAAAATCTCTATTAGCTATGGTACCTCTTTGAAGAAATGTGTCATTTCATCCACTGTTTGTTAAAAATGGATCATTTTTTTTTTTTGAGTTGTTTGTTTCTGACTTGTGCAAAATCATCTGAATTTCACGAGTTTTAGAAATACGTGCAAATGGTGTTTGCAGGATTTGAGGATCGTGGTTCTCTGGGCTGAAGGTGCAGCCTAAGGCCTTGACTCCACGCTAGTGTAGGCACAACTGAATCAGCTGAATTTCATACATGTGAAGTGTTTGCAGAACTGGGGCATTCGTTCTTTCAGTTCCTAGAAGATGGGCTGTGGGCAGCACCAGGCAGGGTAAGCCCTAGATACAGAACTTGAAGCTCCTGTTTGTTTAGCAGATGCCACCTGGTATGAGCTTTTTTTTTTTCTCAATTCACAGCACACACACTGCCTAGGCTATATTTGATTCTAATATTTTCAAAGTGGGCCCTGAAGGGCAGAGGCATGAGTCATTCAGAAGAATGTGCATGATGTCATTAATGATCACTGTGCGTGTGTGATATTAATTCCATGCATCCACACTAACCCACTAACTTTGTCCTCTCTCTTTTTTTTTTTTTTGTGTCCTTTGGTTGCCGAAGGGCGCTATGTTTTGTCCTTTGTAGGCTGTGGTTTGGCAATTGTTGGAACTTATCTGCTGATAACATTTGGACCTAATAGTCATGAGAAGATGACAGGAGAAAATATCACTAGGCATTTAGTGAGCTGGCCATTTCTGCTGTATATGGTAAGATGGCCCATAAAATGCGGGATAGTTTTTTGCTCTGTGCCTGACTGGGAGTTTCATTTCAAGCATTATTTTTCCTTATGGTTACTAGCAATATTCCCTGTACTTGCTAATGAACCTATGCCAGCTTTTCCTGCTGTCAGTTCCACATTGCATGTGGACACATGCATGCACAATATGGAACTCTCCCATTCTTTCTCTGAATTATTCTGTTTAGGACTTAAATATCTCTAACTGAGAAGTTTTAAAATAGCTCGCTCTCTCCCTGACCTGTCAGCTCCAGCCTGTGGCAGTATTTACTGCTGGCAGCTGAGAGCGGCTGATCCAGAGGTGTCTGAATACTGTGTTTGCATCTGGGCTTTTTCTGGACTGACCTTCTCTGGAGCCATCAATCTGTCATTGAAAATCTTATGAAATCTATTGTTTTTTAATGGAGATAAGTTAGACTGTTAAATTGTGCTGCCAGGATCACTTAAAGAACCTCATTACAGAAAGTGGGCTGAGATCTCTGATGTGAATATTCAGTCAGGATTATTTGATCTGCTGCTTTACCATGAATGTAATGTCAAAAGGTGTCCCATGTTTCCTGTTCTGCAAGAAGCTATTGAATATCTCATCTAATTAGAATCTAAGATCATGCTAAATTTGATCTATAATTGTGTGGGATCCTCATTTTCATTTGATTTTCCCTATTGTGTAATTCTAATGTTTGACTGGCTCAGAATCCCATTTACTGCCAACACCCTATACCACGCATTTTTAATATTCTTGTTTTTGTCTTTTGTAGCTTGTGGAGATCATCGTATTCTGCCTGCTACTATATTTTTATAAGGAGAAGAATGCAAACTACATTGTAGTTATTCTTCTGCTGGTAGCTTTGCTGGGTAAGTTGATACAGACCTGTAAGAAAGTGCAAGCTCTTTATTAGTGTTCTTAATTTTAATCTGTGCATGCAAGGCATGGTACGATATCTTATTTATTCAATGGATAAGGAAGGCTCATTCAGTGGATGAAGGAGAGGATTTGACCTATGAGAGTCTTCTTGGCTCTGGGAAGGTTTGCTGTGTGGCTAAAGAAATGGGACATACTGGTACCAGCAGAGTATTTATCTACTTAAATTGGGAGAGCCTCTGGGTGTGGGGTCAAATGATGTTTTTGATATCCTCATTGCCTACAGTGACATCCTCCAGTGACTTTGGAAAGGCCAGGATTTCACTTGTGCCGTTCTCCACGTTAATCTGCTTTTTTAAACAAACTGTGATCAATTAAACTTTAAAGAAAGGTGAATAAAAGCAAAGCAGTGACGCAGTCTGATGTGCTGTTGAATCTATGTCACAGTCCTCAATTTTTTCTATTTATGCAACTTCAGTCACTGCAGTTGTCTTGTCTTTTTGGTTTTTTTGAACTGTTTGGAGCTTGATGCCTCACCACTGCCTCAGAGGCTGTGTGAATCATAGACAAAGCAACTATCCTCATTCTGAGTGGCACTGACTTGTGCTTTCAAGAAATGGAAAGGAAGGAGGCTCTTTCTTTTTCTTTTTGTTTTGAAAACTTCCTTAGCTTTATTAACCAAGCTACAGCTGAGTCTCGGTAAACATTCGCAGGTTCCATGACTGTTGTGACGGTGAAGGCTGTGGCAGGAATGATTGTTGTCTCCATACAAGGAAACCTGCAACTCGACTACCCTATATTTTATATCATGTTGGTGTGCATGATTGCTACAGCAATCTATCAAGCAACGTAAGACATTCACTCTCTTTTTGTCTACATTTGTGTTAGTTTCAGTGGGTCAGTAATTAGTGGGCTGTTTGTTATCCATTCCAATAATACTGATTAAATTTTAGGAGAAGAATTATCCATTCTCTTCTGTTACCTGTCCTCAAATCCATGTCACAGGAGCCTGGGATAGTGGTGTTCTTTACTTTTCCATGTAGTGACACTGCCAAGTAGTTTTAATCCCCAAATTGTACATCATTCAAGTATTTGGAAAACAATGTTAGGAATGAAATGGTGGCAAATCAAATACGGTGTCTGTGTAGCGGCTAAAACCAAAGTGCAGAATCAGTGTTGTCAATGATGTGTCTATTTTTAAATTTTTTTGATTTGTACTTGTAATAACGTAAAAAATTAGTAGCAGCAAGGATAAAAAGCTATTCAAAATGTGAATCACATTCTGGCCAGTGGCAGTAATCTTACTCCTTTTTGTCAGTATATCCACAAGGCTTACTCTTCTATCATTTATATTAATTCCAAGGGATGCTGCTGCAGGTTTAATGAGAAAGAGAATAAAGTTTCATAACTTTATGCCTCACTTTTGAGAGGTGTTTCCAAAAAGGAGACCTATGCTGCTCCGCGATAACTGCTATACAATTTCAGCATCCTTCCCAAATCAACCCCTGTTGTCTGTCATTGTACTGCAGATTTTTAGCTCAAGCCTCACAGCTGTATGACTCATCTCAGATTGCCAGCATCGGCTATATCCTGTCCACAACAGCAGCAATCACAGCAGGTAATAGTGCACGAAACAGTGTGTTGGTCCTTTCTAAAAGAAGGGCAAAAGATTTTTGGAAAATAATCCTCACTTCCAGATGAGGAAGGTTAAATACTCAGCAACATGATGACTTGTATTTTCTTGTCATCTCTCTTCTGCAGCTGGCTTTGTTCCCTTTTTTCTTTCAAAAAATGTGAATTATCCCATTAGACGGTGCTAAAATTTTCTGTTAAGTTCTGTCATTTTGTTTAAAGTGCATGGTAACTTAGAGACTGGTTTGGGACTGTATTACTCATAACATGCTCGTGTGTAGAAGAGGGTGATGTATACTCTTAGATGTGCAACTTGAATAGACAGCTAAAATTTCTCCTTGTGTAACTTTATCCAGATTTTGTTAAAGTGTATGTGATAGAGTGCATTAACGTGTTTGTTTCCTCTGTACAAAGGTATTACAGTTCCCTTCCTGATAGTCTTGTTTGCATTATATCTAGAATGCAGCTGCTCACAGCTTTATGGGCACTTTCCTTTCTGAACAGTTTACTCCAATTTCAGCCCTCGCTCACATGGGAAATGCTTTGTCTGCATGAACAAAGATGAGCATTTTCAACCCCTTTTGCTTCAAACCTGATGAGCAGCCTTTTTTAAGGTTTTGTTCTTGTTAGACATATGAGCAAAACTGGGGGGGAAAAACACCCCAACCAACCAAACAAAACGCACAACCCCACGCCAGAGGAAGTGCATCTGCTTGACAGTGACGGATACCGTGTAAATAATAATGCTCTTCTAGGTATATAAGGGCGATAGCTTCACACGTAAATTACACGTTGCCTTTTAATGCTCTTCTTCAATGTCATGAGAGAGTATGTCTTGCTCTTTAGCTAATGTTTGTTTCCTGTCATGTTCCAAGCCATATGCTGCTCTCAGATCCATCAGCTTATTTACTTTACTTCAATTAGAAATGTAAAGAGTAGGAGCCAGAATCCATGTCCTGTTGACATCCAGGACACTTGTCATCTTATAGGTTTGAGCTGTATATACTTGTTTGGGGTCAAGAGTTTGTATCCTGTTGTAGTTAGAGAGATCCGATTTGGTTTGTCATTCAGACTTCAGAAATACAGTCTCTCTTGTTTATACGGTAACCACTGCCATGTGCTGAGATTTCGGCTCAGGCTTTATTAGCAAGATTTCCTGCAATAGTTCCATCATTATTTCCTTCACAGCCCCTTACCCCAAGGTGGAAATATTTGTGCCAGTTGCTGGGCTGATTTACAGATTTACTTGCATCTCTATTAGTTACACCAGTACAACTATTTTGGTAGTGAAATTCTAAAACGTTTGTCAATAAATTGTGTTAAAGTGGAAATTAGGCCACCTTTTTCTATTTTAAGATCACTAAAAAACCAAAGGTACTGACTATAAAAATAGGAATCTTACATGATTTGGTTGCTGGAGGGACTAGTGCTGAAGATGCAGCATTAATTGCTCATGTAAGCTGGGAAGAAAAATATCATGTATTATTTCCTTTTCAAGGAGCAACTTTTTACTTGGACTTCACCGGCGAAGATGTTCTCCATATATGTATGTTTGCACTTGGGTAAGTGTTTAAAACTGGAAAGTATTTCTTCATATGACTAGAATTATAAAAACACCTATCTGTCTCTCCATATATATTATATATTACCTACATTCTTGGTAAGGAGGACAAACTAAAAGCACTTTTCTCCGTAAGACAATGGCCCACAGAGCTCGGTATCTTGTCTGAGTGATGATGGATGCTCTAGAAGAATTGTGTAACGCTAGGTTATGCATAATTCTACAGTATTAAACACTAAATGGATGTCAAAGCGTATGTGCTGTTTTTCAGGCTAACTGCCTATGAATCTAGAAGAGTTGCAGAATAACCAAAAGAAGCCATCTCTAGGGATATATCAGGTTTTGCTCCAAGCCTTCACTGAACTGTGACTGGATTTCTGGAGTCCTGTTTCTTACAGCATGGGCACTCACACGATGCAGATATGATCAGTAAAACATTTGCTGTGTAACTCAGTAGTTAGTCCTAGTACAGTGTCTTGATGTGATTAGCTCTCCATAATCAGGGGACATTCTGCAGTGGCTTTCAGAAAGACAGGAAAAAAAAAAAAACAATTGGGAGATTAATGTTATGAACTGCACCTTTCTCTGTCAACATACTGTAAAAATCAAGATCGACAGTTGTTAGTTGTTTTTACCTGTGGGAGACCTTTCAAAGGTCAGGCTGCTAAATCCTGGAATTTCATCAAAGAAAACCAACTTTTGATATGCTCCCTTTCGCCTTTAGTTAGTCAAGGTTAATTCATTAATTAATGTGAAAACTTGTCCCTGCATTTTGATAAAGAAAAGGCGAAATTGTTCTCATTGCTAGGTGGATTTCAGTACTGTTGAAGAGTGTTACTCAGCTGAGACAGCTCTCTCTAATTCTCACTCCACAGCACTTTCGCTTCTGGTTCTGAGTTCTTTATGGTGCTCCTTGATAGGCACTCGCAAGAAGCAACGTGCAATATTACCTCCTCTTCCTTTTCAGTTATCTCAGTAGATCTTGTCTTCTCTCTCAGGTGCCTCATAGCATTTCTAGGTGTCTTCCTGATCACAAGAAACAGGAAGAAATCTGTACCATTTGAACCTTACATATCAATGGATGCTATGCCAGGTAACAGTAAAAATATAGTGTTTTATCACTCTTTCTCCTTTAAGGGTTGGATTTCACAGTGAAAGCTCAAGCTTTAGGCTCTGTTAAGTATCCAGATATATCAGGCAGCTGTGTTTTTTTTCCTAGTTTTTCCTTCTCTTGTTTGTCTTGTGAGGGGTACGTGTGTGTTTTGCAAGGAGCAGAGAAGAGGTGATATGTGCCACTTGGACTCCACTTACACTCCTCTGCCACCCAGGGGAGGTCACATTTTGTCAGAACAGCCTCGTCCAGTTGGCTGCTACCTGGGAAGATGAACTAGTTTTGAGCACACGCTTGGGGCTGGACGTGGTCTTTATCCAACAGGAAGAACTGAATATTTGGGAGGACTAAGGTGTGCTGCAAGAGGTAGAGGCCAGGGAAGTACAGCTAAACTCTCTTTCTGGTGAGCTGTAGAAGAGATATGCAGCACTTGATAAATAACTGACTGCCATCCCTCATTCACTTGAAGCTTATTTCTCCATTAGTTGCTTTAGTGCTTAGCAGGAAAACATTATGTCTTTCATTTAACGCTCAAGGAACTGATGAGCCGCATATAACGAACTCTGAGATTTTAGAGTTTGCTGATTTAACAGAGTGCAGGAAGAATCCACTTTTGTTCCTAAGCATTTAATCTCTGTCTTTGCTCTTTTCAGGCATGCAGAACATGCACGATAAAGGGATTGCAGTTCAGCCTGACCTCAAAGCTTCTTTTTCCTACGGTGCCCTAGAGAACAATGACAACATGCCGGAAATTTATACTCCAGCCACATTGCCGATCGTGCAGGAGCAACATGGTTCCAAAGGAGTTTCTGCTCCACCCTATCGGGTGCTGGAGCACAGCAAAAAGGAGTGAGTGACCTTTAAGGAACTGATTTGAATCATCAGAAGTATGACCTTTATTTATTTACCCATTAAAATACAAGCAAGTATAAAGCCAACCTTGATATAGTTTAAAGCTCGTCTCAAACTTAACTTTCAAGGCCGATTATTAAAATAAACAAACCTCTGTAGTTGTGAAGTTGAAAGCATTTGTCTTAGCAAGAAGTAAATCCCAGTTCTCCATTGAAGGCTGCTGTCTGGAAGCGTGAAATGGTGAGGGCAGTATCATGGCAGTATGAAAGCGATGAGATAGCAGATGCTGGGAGAACATAGAGCTGTGGGAAGAGAAGTGACTGTGCAATTTTTAGTCCTGCTGGGAGTGGGTTTATCTCCAAATAGAAGTTTTCAGGAGTTGCTCACAGAGAGAGGAGGGCAGGATTTAATCTTCCATATATAGAGACTGTGACGGATTCCCAGAGTTGTAAATGCTCACGTCTCTAGCGTAACCACCAAACTACCTTAACATGGCAATAAAATGTAATTGTTTTCAGCACGAATACTGAAACTTACTGTGTCTTTAGAGCAGAATATTTGGTTACAGTAAACAAGCTACTTTATTCCTTCAAAACATGAATCTTGGGCCCTTCCTGTACCATTTTCTCTGACTGGTGTTGAACATATGCACTGAGTATGTGAATTGGTTTTACAGCACCACTGGATTTTATGGCAGCTTAGAACAAAGATCACTTGCCTGTTTTCTGGTTTCATAGCAGGAGCTTCAAGTTATTAAATGGTGCAGAGGGAACACTGTAAAGTATGAGAACAAGAAGAAGTGAGAATAGTAACATGACTGGTATCTGGTGGGAATTTTTTGTAGTTCTTGACGATTCTCTTATCACTTTTATTTTCTTCCTGGTTTGGGCAGGATTTCCAACGTTGTTTAGTGGTCTTAAATGCTTAAAGGTGTCGACATTCCTTAGTTACAAAGCTTGGTCTAGGTGTTATAGTAGGCTGGACTCCCCCTCCCTTTTTTTTTTCTTTAAATAAAGCAAAAAAGAGTATTGCTGAATGACCTAAGAAGAAAAAAGAAGTATACGCAGTCCAGCACTCGGTGAGGACTGTGAGAATAATGGAGCATTGTGTACTCATGATATAAATATCTTTCCAGCTTCTGAGAGATGGCTAGAAGCTGATATGAAGGGAGAATAGACACAAGGGAGGGGGGAACTTGTCAACTGGAAAGGACAAAGTACAACGTTTATTGGCATATGCAAGTTACACTGGCACTCTGATATCACCATCTTCTCTAAAAGCACTTGTTTTGCTGGGAAACAGAATTTTAAATCTGTTTGGTGTGTCTTGGACTGTATGCATAGTGGAGTGTCTCCATGACCTTAGAAGACTTTATTTGAAACAAATAGTGCTTGTGTTCCGTGCATTTTTAAGGAGTTACTTCGACACCAAAGGATTTGGGAGGATCTTGGACTTGCAACAGTGGCTTTCTGCAATTTTATTTTATTTTTTAAATTATGGCCAGTTTCTGTTCCCCCTACCAAAAATTCCCAAGAACTCCACTGACTTGTATATAGTTATTCCAGATTTTTGCTATTGTACATGACAACCGAACCGTTCTTTTGCATATGTTTGCTTTGCCAGCTCTGAATACTAATTTAATTTGCAAATACTTGAGACTGCTTTGACATTTTTGTGCAGCTAGAAAAATTATAACCTTCCCCCTCCCGCAAAGAGTAGATGCTTAGCATCTGTACGTGTACCTATATGTGAAGTTTCTTCACCAACTTGGCATGTCTCACAATTCAGATCTTATCAGTGGCGCCTCGTACACTATAGCTTATGAAACCTCAAGAAATAACAGCTTTTCTTTTGCCCTCAATACTTTTTGTGTTTAAGTAAGATAACAATGTTAATGGGCTAATACTGCCAGAACATTAATCTTGTCGGACTTGCAGTGACACTGATTTACTACCTTTGGCTTTGTATCCTCGGTAATCAATTGTTTGTGAATTTATGTGCAGCTTTTGTTCGTTAACAATACAAAACAAAGTAGTACAGGGGAGGCTGAATGGGAGGGGAACAAGAATACTGGCTTTTCTTATCTCTTCCCTTTTAATCAATGAGGCAGTAGCTGTTTTGACCTATTAGTTCTGAAACCACAGAAACATACTGTTTTAAAACAAGCTGTGCTAAACCATGCATAGCTGCAAACTCTCCTTTTTACGTGGCAATATTCTCTGTTTAATTATTTTATACCACAGCAACGTCTGTAATAATTAATCAGAAGCACATAAATGTTTTGCTGTTGACTTCTACTATTAGGATGGTCCTGTGTGTAACAGAATGTAGTTTTCTTGGTTCTTAGTTTTCTGGTAGTATTTAAAAACTGCGGTTGACCGGTGTGCAGACTTTGTAGCCAGTAAATGGCTGGTTAGGTTTTTCTCCTCATCTTGGGACCTGACATCACGAGAGACAGGCAGAGAGTGCTTTGCCAGGGGGAAAGAACCACTCTGAAGTGGAGCCCCTGGTTGTACTTCTCTCCTGTGGGCTGCACTCTGCCCTAATTCAGGAATTTTTTTCCAGTAAGCTGCCCAGATTCTCCACAGCCCTGCGGCCTGAGCACTGACTGACTCCTGGCCTGACCTCCCTCTCTGCCAGAGATCCCTCAGTTGTCAGCATGTGGCTGTCTTCTGCTCCGGGTGAAATTTCTTCCAGCCATAACCTGAGCTTTTGTAATACTGCACTATTTTGGCCCTTTTCTTTCAAAGACTCCAACGGCAAGAGTCTTGCTCTAAAGCTTTATATAACCATGTTTTATTTACACAGTCTGCAAACGTTTAAATAATTCTGCTTAATAATGACAGTTCCCTTTACCTGCAGCGAGACTTGCTTTTTGGAAACTTCCTGACAAAGGCCTCCAAGGGAGGTGATGTCTGTTTCAGCAGCACATAAATCACAATATTTTTGATTGCTCCATTGTGCCACAGCAGTAGAGCCTGAGGTGTTCCTTGGGCTACAGGCCTCAACTCGATGCACTGATGTCGTTAAGGGTTGCATTTTTGCCAGTCTTTGTTAGCCACCGTAAGCACAGCATTGCACTGCCAGACTGCACCTTGCTCCTGCTTGCTGCCTGTGTTCAATACTTGAATTTTAAAATGTGGTTGGGGTTTTTTTTTTATTTATTTATTTTATGTAGTCCCCCCCTTTCTTGCTCTTTCCCTCAAGCTTCCAAAAGATTTTATTTTCTGCTCTTCAGCCCAGTCTTACAGCTGCTGTTTCTGTTGCTGAGAAGGCAGGAACAGGGCCCCCTAGGAGCCAAACATCTGTTCAAACTGACCATAGGACTTCTGCGCTCTTTCCAACAGCGGGAGGGTATAGCTCAGGATTGAAATAAACTCCTTACCTCCCTTCTAGTTCAGAGCTTACAAGCTGAAAACAGGAAGCTATTTGTACCCTCCAGTCTCTACTTTTTACAGAATATTTGTTGGCCTGAGGTGACAACGGCCATGTCCAAGATTGCAGCAAACTTTTACAACTAAATGGCACGTGAAGAGTGAAAGGAGAGGAGCCCCGTGCCACGTTCTAGTCCTTCTTGCAGCATGAAAAATAATCTGTTGGTGTACAGCACGCTTTAAGACGTGTATGTCAAAACTTCACTTTAACCAGGGCTGATCCCGAGGGAGACAGGGCACTGAAAACAGCAGAGTACACGTAGATTCCCAAATGTGCTGAGTTTTTCAGCATCGAAAGCTGAAAAAGAACGCACAAAAATCAACTGACTGCTGTCTCTTTTACTAAACTGGTAGAATAGCTCCTTGACTCTCCATCTCCTAGCTTCTTTATCAAATGTGAACTGACATCTGTTGCCTCCACGCTGTGTGGCTTTTCGATGCACCAGAGCACTTAACACGTTCTCAGTGTATACCTTACATGTAACTTAATGCTGTGGAATACAGCTCCTCTGTTGGCTGAATGTACAAAATGATCTGCCTACAATGTTCTCTTGTTCACATTAAAATGTGTAAATAAATCAAGCTTTACAGTATTTGACTATAAGGATAACTGCTTAATTTTTCATAAGCGATGTTGCATGTCTATTTAATTCTATTTGTCTTTTAGGTGAGACGTTTGGAAACGGAACTTAATAAAAGATTGTGGTAAAAACCTATATGATTCTGGGCTGCTCCATCCTCTTGGTATAGCTTTAATTGGCCATAAATGCCTTAAGAGAAGTTAAGACTTTAAGAATTTAGTGTACTACTTTAAGTACCATGTGCATTAAAAGAACTGTATTTTTTAGCAGGATACTTTTAAATGAAATGCAGATTGCAAGAACTGATGTTTGCGGCTGCAGCATTACTAATGCTTGCAATTTTACATGAGTCTCCAAGTGTTTGGGTGTCAGCTTTAGGAATCATGCAATTTTCTTTAAAATCTTAGTTTTACAGGGCTTTAAAAAAATATACACCATTATTTCAGAGAAGAGCTTGAAAACATGATCCAAGTATAGCCTAAAGGAGTCAGGGGGGAGACACGCACAAGATAAGCCAAATCACAAACGCAAAAGCATTATATTATTGGTGGCCTGACTCAAGATTTTTAGATGCCTGCCAACTCAGTACTGAAACTGAGA
The DNA here is from genome assembly GCA_025774025.1 of Xenus cinereus. NCBI lineage: Eukaryota > Metazoa > Chordata > Aves > Charadriiformes > Scolopacidae > Xenus > Xenus cinereus. The sequence continues at coordinate 3,425,996 of JAOXJK010000009.1, forward strand.
CAACAGCGTGCTTCTCTGAGACAGCAAAGACCTCTAATACTAGTTGGGAACGCTCTGCTGTAGGAGATCCCATCCTTCAGATACAGGATATCATGTCTTTGATTGCAGGAGTAGACAGCTTACGGGCATTTCCTAACAATGCCATTAGGAGATACAGACGATCATAAATTTAGAATACTGGCAATGTAGCTTAATCGAATGCTTGCCAACCTAATTAACGCTCACCATATGGGTTTCAGTCCAAGGGGATAAGCAGAAGATAACCCTCAGGATACTCTTAATTAAATGTATCTCTTGGGGTCCCAAACCACAAATGGAAAAAAAAAAAAAAAAAGGAGAAGAGCAGCCTTATCCACTGGTGTTAAAGCTGCACTTCATACAAGTCCCTGGACGCAACTATTAAAACTCTGGCTAGCGCTTTCTTGAATGCTTGCAGAAGCAGCATAATTAAACCCCAGAGTTTCTCATAAATGTGGTAATACTTTGTTAACATACATCATTGAAGGGTTAGCATGTTGTATCAGAGACAACTGTGTTATGTGCTAATAGGGGTGGCAATCAAGCCAGATGTCAGGATCATTACAAAAATGCATGCTACCAAAGAAGTGTTATTACAAAAGACAGTATTTAAAAATGCCCCTGAAATGGACACAAATGTTGGGAGTTTGTGGTATTAAAGCAGAATATATTGCTGGCCAGGGAGGAAGAACATAGTATGGAATTAATAAAGCACGTGAATGCAGCAAGGAAAGGCTAAGGTAATTGAGCCTAACCAATTGCTGCCTAAATTTGCACTGCATCTAAATTGCAGAATCCCTTATCTGGACACGTACGAGTGATCTTACCTTTCTAAAAGTGAATTCTGCTGTGCCCTGGTTTCTTATGAGGGAAAGGTCTGGACTGTGGACAAATTACAAGCCTGGTAAAGAAGACCAGCTTCGTATCACTTTCTGCCTTTTTTCTGTACATGAACTTCAGAAGAAAACATTTCAACCACAGAAGTATCAGTATTTATGTCAAAAATCCTAACTGTCTTCTGGCTTTCCAAGGAGAAAGCTGTTTAACTAAGTATTTGTGTCAGTGAAACTGAAGAGTTTTGTGTGCTTTTTGGTGGGAAATGGAAAAAAGCCAAAAAAAGGATGCTGGTTTGTGCATTCTTTAGATGTAAATGTACACAAGCATTCATTTATCACGCAGTTCAGATGATCACCGTGTCAAATCATCTCATCGCTGGACTAAGCGAGAATTACGCCGAGAGACGAAGGACACAAACTGTCGCTGTTCCCATCTGGCAACTGCCCGAGCGTGTTCGCCAGCTGAGGCCAAATGCAAAGTAAAACCGATTAACTTCGGCTGCCATGTAGAAGCGTACGTGGGCCTTTCACAGCAGAAACCCTCAGGCTGAGCACGAAGCACCGTGGCACAGGTACTGTGCTCCGACAGTCATTCCTACGTCCTCTTCTCCAGCTTTAGCCTTCAAGGTCACCCCAGTGTCCTGCCGGGACACCCTCAGGCCCTCCTCCCTCAGGTCTCACACAGCGCTTCAAGGCTGTTAATTAAAAAAACAGAAGAAGCCTCTATCCTCCATATTCGGCTCTGCCAGCAACCCACCCACCGACCGCTTCTCCAGAGGCAGTTCCTGCAGCAATCTGCAGCTTTTGGATCAATTCTCATCTCTCTGAGCTCAGCCATTCCCTCCGAGAACCCAGGAAAGCCTTTCCTCCAGGCCAGGCCGGTGATGGCCCATCGCCTCGTCGAGGTATAAACCACCGTTCGTTTCCCCAAAACGCTTCGTGCCCTTCGCTGTGGAGACCCCCGGACGCCGGGGGTGGGGCTGAATACACCCGAAAGCCACCGCAGAAACGGTGAAGCCGCTCACGGCGAGGGGGCGAGGTGACGGCCGCCCTCCGTGAGGGGACGGGCCTGGCGCATGCGCACAGCCCCCCCTTCATCCGGGTCACCGACCCCC
>JAOXJK010000009.1:3428064-3446651 GCA_025774025.1 Xenus cinereus
TGAGTGATGTGCTCTGGGCAACCCTGCTTAGCAGGGGAGTTGGACTGGATGATCTCTAGAGGTCCCTTCCAACTCTGACAATCCCATAAACATTTCTGTGTTCCTGTCAGTACTTTCTTCAAGAACAGGGGTTTGTCATTTACCCTGTCTATCTAGTACCTCTACTATTACCTCCGCGTAAACTGATGGATTAGTCAGTATTTGGGTCTTCCCAGTTGAGTCAATTAGGAGGAGACAAGGAGAACGGGAGCAGGCATTCATCTGGGGTGTTTTTGTTCCCTGCGCAGAGCACACAGGCAATGAGCTATTTTCCCCCGAACGCAGCAGGATCCAAACAGGAGTTGCTATGACCACAGCTCCAAGCTTCTCCTCAGCCAACCCCAAACCAAAAATATATTTAGCTCTTTCGCATGATGATTTTATAAGCGCCTCTCCAGCCATTTTTAGATCTGATTTGCCACCATTCTCCTGCCGGTTTCTTACATGCTCTCTCTCCCCTGCTCGGCTTCGGCGGCGTTTCACATTTACACGTAAAGCCTGTGTGGAAATCTTCCAAGGGCACACCTCGACTGGTGCCAGCAGCCAGCCCTTTGTCTGCCGGCACCCATCCTTTCGGCTGCCCCGGCCTTCGAGAGACGGCCCTCCTCGTTCTCCCCTCTGAGGGGGCTGCCGTCGCCTTATCCTGGCATGGCGGGGAGGGGGGGCGGGGAAGAGAGGAGGGGGGCGGATAGTTCTTCACAGGATTCTGCTCAGCAGCAGGATTGCTTCCAATGGGAAACACTCGCTTTGCCCCCTCAGGGAGGCAGGGAACGGCTGGGGTGGGTGTGTGGAGGTGGGTCAGGACCGGTGCAAGGGAAAGGCCCAGGCCGGCTCCCGCCCTCAGGCGCCCGCCTCAAGGAGCCCTGACTGCGGCGGGCGGGGCCCCTGGCGCGCGTGCCCCCCCCAAGGGCCCTCCGTGCGCGCTCCCGCCGCCGCCCCCTGCGCGGCCCCGCCGCCGCCACCGAGGGGATCCCCGCCGAGGAGAGACGGTGAGCGCTCCCCCTGCCTCCCCTCAGCGCCCCGCCATCTGTTGCTCCCCCCCGTCCCCTCAGCCCGGAGTCCCGTCCTGAGGTGAGGGGAGGCGGCTCGGCCCGGTGGCGGCTCACGGTGCCTCTGAAGCGGGGTCGGTGAGGCCTGGGCGAGCCAGGCTGCCGGTGGCGAAGTTGTTTTCTCCTTTCAGAGTTGCTCTTTAGGGCACATATAGAAAAATTGGATTGGGTTTGGTGGTTTTTCCCCCCCCTGTATATCACACGCCGTGCGAGCTCTGAACTTGGGTGTCGGTTCCCCGGCCCCTCGGCTCGCCCAGGGCTGCTCTACCCTCAGCGGGTTTGCAGGGTTGAGCCCGAGTTTTTGTTAACTCTTCAGAGCAAATTTGGGTGTTTATGTGGAAATCGCCGTGCCTTTTCTAGTCCTTGTGAGTATTGGGGGTTTTCGGGAAGGATGCGATAATGTAAACGAGGTGTTTGTGTTTCAGCAGTGCCTGAAGAGCGGGTCCAGGCGATGCAAAGGTAAAAACACCAGCGCTGGCTGTACCAGTGCTCTGATGGGGAACATCTTCTGCTCTCGATGGCAGAAGCTGCCTTTCCACAGTTTGCTTAAATTTCGGAAGATCTTAAGCTTTGTATGAAGTTGAAGAGTTTGCTTTTGAGTGTTTCGGAGGTACCTGTCACCTGGTGTTTAAATGATAAGCAGGTATTAATTCTCAGAAGAACAAAGGACTTAGTAAAGGGTCTTGTCTAAGTTGCTTTAGTTCTTGGGCTGCTTTTAGTCCTGCTGTGTAAGGCCATTTAATCTTAAAATATAAGAGGGAGCGAGTGATCAGAAAGCTTGCTAACAGGTATTGTCAGTTGTCTACACAACGATTTTCCTTATGATTCCAAATTGTTTATTGCAGTAAGAACTAGCTGGTTGTAATAAATAACCAGCCTTTCTATATTTTCACTTGTATCAGACTATCTAACAAATAGGCATTTCTTAGATTCCAAGGAGGTAATAATTCCCTTTTTGCATAGGGGAACTGAAGCAGAGCTGCTTGGCTGTTGCACTGATAATCACATCGGTGTACATGTCGAAGTTGGAGTATTTCTTCTTCTGATTTTATTGCTTTCTGATAATTGCACAATAAAATAGTTCTGTCTAGTCTGTTAAAATACCACTTCTCACAGTACTGTTCCCAACAATACTTCTTAATTAACATTCATACATCAGCCTTACCTGTTTCATCCTTATTTCAGGGAAACTCTTGCTTATTCTTGCATTGCTCAGTAACCGTGGTGTTTTGATACTGATCTGGTGAAGTCAGGAAAAGCAAGTGTTCTGTGAAAAAAATAGAATTAATCATGTAGGTTTATGATTTAAAAAATAGAACTGTGATGCATTCTTGTTTATTTAAAAAAAACCAAAAACCATAATTGAAGTAGCTTATATAGTTCAGTGCTCCCTACAGAAGCTTTTCAGATTTTGTTTTTATATTAGCAAGAAATGCTGTACTGTAAGTTATACAGAACTGTTGATCTTCTTGCTGAAATATTTCCTTAACTTTGACTAAGATTGCTTCTGTTAAATCACTTTCCCTGCAGACTGTTTGCAGGAATTCAAGGGAATGACTGCATTGCCTTCTGCAGCTTAATAGTGTACAAATTTCTACTCTTGTTCTCGAAAAGAACAAGATAATTCCTGGTAATTCAATTTTTGTTAGTAGTTGAGAAAACAAATGCCATCTATTTCATGGCAATGGGGATGTTTCAATTGCCCCAGCTCTCCAGTATCGTTTACACACATCATTGGGGATCCGCTGCCGTTTTACTGAGCAGAAAATATCTAGCAGTGAAAGGTTTTGTTGCTGTATTTAAATGTTACAGCATGATGAATGCGCATATAATGAAACTTGAAGCCAGCGAGGCTGTTCGCTGTGTGCAAAGCTGGACATAGTGTGCCTGGGCAGGTTTGTGGGTTTTCCATCAGGATTCTTAAACTTCTTTACAAATCTGAAGAGCGTCTCTTCTGGGCAATAACGCATGCCTATGCAGAATTTGGTGTGTTTCATAATACCACAGATTTGCTGTTGAGCAAAAAGCAGTATTTTCCTCGTACCAAGGGTATTTTTGCTGTAAAAGGTTTTCAGGGAAGATCTTTTGTGATAAACAGAGGACAGGCCTACAGCGCAGGGTCACCAGAGCTGTCAGCTCAGCCCAGCTTCTGAGCAATCCTGCCTTGGTGGTTCGTTTAAATCTGTGTGCATTTTGAAGGTGGTGGAAATGTGCAGATAACGGTGGCTGTTGATTGTCTGTTTCACATGGAACTGGATGAAATGAATCAGGATACGGAGGACTAAAGATACAGGAACTCCCAAGTTTAATTTCTTTAATGTTTAGATGCTAACGAGACAGTTTCTCTTACTGTTGACCAGTCCATGCGTGGTGAAAATCATAGTGGCCTTGTAGCCATCACTTTTATCTCTGCCTACTTCATAGGTTACTTGAATTATTTAATGTTGCATAAATTAAATTGTAAAAGAAGCTAGATCTTGTGGCTTTTGCGGTGGCTTTTTTCTCTGTTCTTCCCATCCTCTCTTACAGTGTGTGTGGTGTTCTGTGATACCTGAGCTCCTGGCATTTGTTTGCAAACATTTCAGTTGTTTGTTATTGATCCTTCTCCAGTTCCCAAGTTGATTTGGCAAAGATCTTTCCTTAATTGTATTGTTTACCTGGCTATCATTCTTGCCTTTTACTGCTCCATCTTCTGTATGTTGTCACCTTTTCATTTATGAAATTGCCATATTCTGTTATACCAGACAGACATGGAAATAACATGGATGTCTTTTTTCAAAATACAAAACAACAGTTTCAGAGTTTTGGAACTTCCTCATGTTGGAACTTTGAACTTAATTTTAATTCTCTGAATTCCTTTAACCAAATTTGGCATAAGATGGAAAAACTGGGATTATTTTTTTTCCCCACAGTGCATTCTTTATGTATATAAATTGGTGTTTTAGAAAGTGCCTTTAATTGCTCTTTTTAACAATTTCAGGTTTTATTTTCAAGCAGATACTTGCATGCTTTTCTCATTGGTGCGTAAAAGATCGTTTGTAATCAAGGAGACTATGCAAAGTCTCATTGTACAGAATATTAGCCAGAAATACAGAGTTCAGGCATCTCATTTGTATAAATAAAACCCCAGATCTGCCTTCATTTTGTCCATTTCTTTGCTCATTTTGTTTGAAGTGCTGTTCCTCTGTACTAACATACCGAAGGGAGGAACATGTCTGTGGTCACTGCAGTGTGTAGTGTGCAGATTGCAGCTCCTATAATGACATAATAGACGATAACAACTTTAAAGGAGGAATAATGGATTCAGTTGATAATCTATGGATTAAATTCTCTCTCATTTTAATTGTGATGTCTGATTCCACAGTACTAACAGAATGAAGAGAGGAGTACTACTGCAGGCAGTGTAAGTCACAGTAATTGTGTGCTCCGTTAATCATATTTTCTTGATGCTTTTGCCTCCCTCCAGTCTGCTTTGTCGACTTCATTTTGTAGTGTGTGAGGCTCAGGCGGCCTGAACTTTTTAAAGCTCTTCGTAACACGGCCAACTTGACCGAATTTTGTGTTGATCTGTGTGTTACCTTACTTCCTCTCTTACCGGTAGTTTAAGTCATTGAATTTACGTGCCGGTGTTGCCAAACTCTCCTTATTCTGTGCCACTTTTGCTCTTTTGCCTTGTTTGCAAGTCTCCTCGTTCTCTGATTGGTCTGAAAAGCAGGTTTTTGGAGCAGACGCGTGTGGATTAGGTATTTCTTACTGTCGTCCGTACTCCCCTCTGACGCGGAAGCTCGGGGAGGTAGGACCAAAGCCGGGACAAGGCTGTCATGTTGCTCTCAATTCTGTCTGCAAGTGGCTTGGCTTGATTGTAAGTGTCTGTGTCCTGTTGCATGTTGGGTTGATTAACCCAGAACTCTCTTGCAGTCTGTGTTGCCGAGCCAGATGGTGGCTTTTGTTTTTACTGTGTTGGCGTATTTTCTTTTCCTTTTTGCTTTCCTTTTTGCATGAATCAGTGAGCACAAAATATTAGGTTTCCAGCAGCTACATGTTTTCTTGCATTTACGTCCTGCTTTCCGTGATGCTCAGGAGCGTTTCCTGTGAAAATTTTGAAATTTGCTTTGTTGGGAAAATTTAGGCAGGTCTGTGAATGACTTTGTAATGGTTTGACTGAAATTGTGACAGTGGAGCAGGTACATGTGTGTGTGCACACACTGCTTCAGACAGCTTTTATGTGTCCACACCGAGGTTACATTGATGTAACTCATTTATTGTAGCATCGCACCTTTTGCATGTGTGTGTGTCTCATAAGCAGTTTGTAAATACTTAAAATAGATATTAAATCTTGTTTGCTTTTTTTTTTTCCTTCTCCTCATTTCAGGAGCTATTTCTCCTTAAGTACAGTGTTGAGAGTGTTTGGGTGTTGTTAATTAGAAAACTCATCTTAAACCTTTTCCCATGAGTGAGCATGGATTTGTGAGGGTTTTTTTAATCCATATTGTTTTTGGCTGATGTAATTTCTCAGTGACTGCTTGAAAGGAATAAGCTAGTTAAGCAAATATTCAAATGAGATCATAGCCAATGAAACATAATGTATTTACTTACCTTTATTTTAGTGTTATATCACAAATTAACAACCCCTTCGAATCTAGATACAGTACAGTTACATGTTTTCTATCCTTTACATTAGAATATACAGTAGTGTGATAACCTCCTCGTGATTTTGCAGCAATAATAGAGCAAAGTGTGCTCTATTAAAATCTTTTTTATTGTGTAAAACCTAGTTTGTTACCTTTTTTTTTTTTTTTCCTTGACATGTTTACTCAAGGCTGTAGATACTCTTACCTATAGGAAAGGCGTTCTCCGGTGCTTAGGAGAAGGAGATGTCCTCACTTCAGGAGATCTTGGGTTTTGTTCCTGTATCTGCCACTGGCTTGGAGAGGCTTTGGACAGATGCTTTAACTTTGCTGAATACATGTAGTAAAGATAGTTCTTCAAATATCAGAAGACTTCTCTGATTACTTGGGAAATGCTTTTAACTTACTAAATAAGAAATTGCTATTAACTGGAAAGCGTGTCATAGAGAAAAGCTACTAGAACAGTATTGTAATTCTTGATTTATGTCAGAGTAAAGGGAGGAGAAATTTCATTTACTTGACTGAGTGACTTCCTTTTCATAGATTGAACATCAGTATCTTTATCCCATATACAGAAATGGGATATGATGCTTCTGTTTTGTGGATGAGAACAAGCTTCATGTTGATTTCTATGCTTTTTTGTAAAATTATTTGCTTTAAAGAAGAGTCAAAGCAAGAAGATGTGTTGTCTTCACATTCTGTTTGGTTTTCTTTTTGGAATGACAGACCCCTACTAGAAACTGGAACATAAAGTAGAGTTGCTTTGGGTGAACAATGCTCAGAGATACAATGAAGTCCTGGAGCGACAGCCAGTCAGACCTCTACAGCAGTGACCAAGAAGAGGAAGAACAGATGATTTTTGGAGAAAATGAAGATGATTTGGAAGAGATGATGGATTTAAGTGACTTGCCTACCTCACTCTTTGCTTGCAGTGTTCATGAAGCTGTGTTTGAGGTACAGGAAGAAAAGGTAAGGTAGAGACAGGCATATTTGGGGTATAATATTGTAAGTATAGGTACAGCTGTTGAACATTTTTGTCTGGATTTTCAGTTTATTACTGCTTATTATAATAGGGGGGAAACAACCCAAAGTACTTACCTGGTAAGCTCAGGTCGGAGTGAGTACAGTTACCAAAGAGCAGAAAATACTAGACTTTTCTGGCATTTGAAATCGTTAATGGATATACAGTACTTCTCCCGTGAAAAGCTCTTCTGATGTTTTTTTCCCCTCTTTATCCAAGGTACCAAATCTAAGGGCAGATTTAAATAAAATCTGAAAGCAAATTTAAATGTTTTATTTGAGGCAAGGATTCTGTTAAAAGAGTATTATGAATTCGCAGGATGTGTGTTCTGACTTGAACACCATGAAAGTGGCTTATAAAGACCTTATAATAAACTAAATCTTCTCTGTCTTGTTAACATTTGTATTCAGTCAAATCTGTACTTTCCCTTTGCTTCCAAGAGCAAGGGGAATGATTATGTACACTACATGGGTGAGGGAAAATCGGAGGGGCTGATGTGAGAGCTTTGGTCTGTGGCTTCATCAGTTTAAGTTTACAAAAGTACTTATATATATTTATGTGTACTTAGATATCTACACTTATTATATCTATAAATTGAATGCTTACTATGCAGACTTCTTTCTAGTGCTTGGAAGGTGCTTTGAAACATTATATAGCTTTTATCTTTTGTGTGAAATTGAACTTACTCAGCCACTGGACACATATTTCAATGGCCTAATTCACTTCTGTTTACATCTTCTTTTAAAGGCTGAATACGCAGCAAACAGTTAATGAAACCAATGGAAATCGTGCTGTGTGTGCACAAACAGAAAGCAATTTGAATATTTTTGGTGTTTTGGGGTTTGGTGTGGGGGGACACATAAGGAGGGTGTTGGTGGCGCTCACAGTTTTGCTACACAACGTTCTTTGGGTTGATTTGGTAACACTGGCAAAGCTGGCAGCACGTACAGGCAGACTATCAGAATCAATCTCCCTCTTCCCTGATTTTGTAGTAGTCAGAACTCGTTGCCTGGTTCTGTACATAGGCACAAATACTTTGTGCTCAGCATTTTCATTTATGAAACTTGACATAAGTGAGTGATGATTAATATTCTGATGAGGAAAAAAGGCTAAAAAGACACTATTGACTGGAAATCTGTGTATTTAATTCTTAGGAAGCAGTTTTCTCAGCTTCTATTTCTGCCCTAATTCTTTCATCTATTTTTTGAATGTTTTCTAGCTATGTTTCTGGTTTTACTGTTGATTTGTTAAAGCAACACTTTAACAGTTTGTGTTGAATTGACTGTGAAGTTGTTGAATATAATGCTCTCAGTTTCCACTTTAGCTTAAGTGTTTTAAGTTAAATACATGGTATATTTACAGAAAAACTATAAGATGTCTAAGTTGGCACACATATTTTAATAATTTTGTCTTTTAGGTAGCATCTAAAAGGGTTTTTTCAAGTCTAGTTCAAACAGCAAAAGGTGAAAAACTTAGAGAAACAGACAATACATACTTTCACTCTAATGTTCACCTTGACATTCTACAGATTGGAGAGAATTGCACAATAAAATAATATTTTTGTTAAAACTAATGAGGGCGTCATCTGAAGAATTTCTTCAGTCCTGTTTAAAATGAAAGCCTCTCATCCTGTAATTATTTTTAGAGGAATGAAGGCATCAACAGGATTTTTGTAAAGAGATTGGTGTCTTTTGGAATCAAGGAATTTAACTATTGTCATTGAAAAGAGTTCTTAATAAAAAAAAAATTCCTTTTCTGCTTATTTGCTTGTGTAGATCTCTCTGAATAACAGAGTATTATCAAAACATAGTACACTTTTATTTCTGTTCTATTTCTTGCTTAGTAAGAATAGATTTTTGTTTCTTCCAGAGTAGTCTTATTCATTCATCCTGAGAATTCGGACATTTTCCTTAAGCACTCAGTACTTCAGTTTATCTAAAATAAAACCTGATTTGCATAGTATTTTTGGAGCTGCTGGGGTGAAAGTCATGTGCGAGTACCGGCATTTCTGTTGACGTGTGCCCTTTTGAGTAAGTGTCGCTAGGTGGCAGTTTGTGTATTAAGAGTTTTATAGGTTCGTTCACATCAATGGAATTCAGATTTAAATGGTGAGACAAAGAAGTGCTACACCGAATACAGATTTACAAATCGGGGTAGCTGAGGGAAGTATGGAACGTGCAGGTTTGGGCGATTAAGGAGATGAATGGGATTTGGGAGAGGAAAGCGAACGGGAAATGTGTTTTCATTGAGTGAAAATGTTCATTTTGTGTTTGGAGAATCTTTGTACTTCATCTCTAGGAAAGATTTGAAGCACTCTTCAGAGTCTATGATAATCAAGTTACATTCCAGTTGTTTAAAAGCTTTAGAAGAGTAAGGATAAACTTCAGCAATCCGGAGGCAGCAGCAAGAGCACGGATAGAACTGCATGAAACGGACTTCAGTGGAAAAAAGCTGAAGCTGTACTTTGCACAGGTATTACAGAACACTAAGATGTTGTACGTGTGTCCCTGTTTCTTCTTTATTCCACATTTGCCCATGAGTTTGATGTGTGGTAGATATTGGAAGTTACCTTCAACCTCATTCTTCTACACTTAGATGTATTATTTTCACTCGTTGAAAAATTCATGCTTTTGGGGACAGTTTTGATTTTCAGCTTGAGCTTAGAGAGTTGTAACTGGTATGGAACAGTCGCTGTGTAGTGGCACCAACCACCTTCCCCTGTACAGAAATGGAAATATGCAGAAAGAAAATAAGTGGGTGTAAAGATCCCTTTATAATAGGTGCTGTACAGGCATATTCTTGTTGGATTAGCCGTTTCATGTCTTATATACAGCTACCTTGTCAGCCGATTTCTTACCTGCAGCGTTTCTCCAAGGTGGCATACCAAGAAATGACAAAAGCTGTACTACTTTATTTTTTAAAGCTAGGCTGAATTAAGCATTGCTAATGCAGAGAATGGGCATGTATTAATGGGGAAGTAGACTAAATAAAAAGAGAATTAATATTTGTCATCTTATTCTGTATTTCTTGGCTTTTGTCTCCAGGTACACGTATCCAGTGAAATAGGTGACAAGTCCTACCTCCTTCCTCCACAACCCGTTAAACAGTTCCTGATATCGCCACCTGCATCTCCACCAGTCGGATGGAAACAGAGTGAAGATGCAACTCCCCTGATAAACTACGACTTGCTTTGTGCTGTCTCCAAGCTGGGACCAGGTAGGAATATTTACCTGCTTTTTTGGGGGTTACTTCAAAAAAAGTTATTGAGGGAATTTATCTACTTTTCTTTCTGTGCGAAGAAACGGAGTCTGTCTTATGTGGTGTTTCTTACTTGAATCAAATGCTTCATTATGTTTTTTACTTAATTGGTTAATTGATTGAAAGTATAGCACAGAACTGGGTGATGTGGTACTATCTGCATCACATCCATTTATTGAATTTTGTCACAGCCTCAGTATTAAGTAGCAAACAAGAAGAGGATTCCCGCCCCCCCAGTTAACCCCCATTTATATACTGAGCGTGACATCTATGGTATGGAATATTTCCTTCCATCATTCTGTCTGTTCTCCTATGGGAAGCTGAAGAAAAAGTCCTTAAATAGTGTAAATATCACTTAGCAACACCTAAGCCCAGCAGGTAATATTGACATTCCTTTCACAGCAATCACTAGAAACAAAATTAACTCTTTCCCGGCTGAAACCAGGACAGATGGCAATAAATGAATATTTAATTGTGTTACTGCAGATACTAAGGAGTTCTTGAGATAAAGTGGCTTAATGCTTTTCCTTGGGGTTGTTCTTAACGTGATTTTTGTTTGCTGCTCTTCAGGGGAAAAGTATGAGCTTCACGCAGGAACAGAATCAACTCCTAGTGTCGTTGTCCACGTCTGTGAAAGTGAGACAGAAGAGGAAGACGAAATAAAAAATCCCAAGCAGAAGATCATGCAGACACGGCGTCCAGAGCCACCCGCAACAATACTGAATGAATCCAAAGCGTTTGATTGTACGCTGGAGGTAGGGGGTACTATGCACTGTTAAATTGGGTGATGCTCAAGATAGTATCAAAAATCAGACACTTAATGAGTAGATGTGTTGATGTCTGTACTGCTGCTATATGTTATGTATAGCGACAACAGATTTTACTTGTAGTTGTCTCTCATGTTCAAAATTTTGGATGCCAATGCTCTGAAAAGCACTTTAATTTTAGGGACTAGTCCCCCAAGTGTAGCAAATCCACCTGACTTGAAGTAGTGAAAAATAGGAAGTCTGGTTGTGGTTTTTGTTTTTGTTTTTTTTTCTTCTTTTGTTTGGTTTTTAAGATGTTACCCTTTTCTTTATATTGTACAGTGTGATGTACCAAGTGCTGAAATAATCTCTTACTTACTGTCACAATTGGATTCAAGAAAGTTCATTGTATAGCAGTTAAAAGCTGATCTGTACTGGTACAACAGCTTCCAGTTAATATAGTGTTAAATGTAAGTAAAACGTATTCCTTATGCTAAAATTCCTTCCCAGCTAGTGATCTTCTGAGGTGAAGATTGATCTTTGCTTTTCTCAGAAATACCAAGTATGTGTTTTTAATTTGACATGAGGCACAAATACACGTATGGAGCTAAATTCAAGTAGTTTTGGTAACTACACAGAGAGAGTGCAGGAGGAGGAGCCGCAGACCCCGGAGAAGACAGAGTCTGGGTCTGTGACCAGCGCTGCTGCTGCTGTCTGTGATGGAACACCGACAGGTACAGTCGTTTGCACTGACACCTAATTAGGAGTGAATTGCAATATGTAAGAGTGAAATACAGATTCAGCTATTGAATGTGCTTGTCCCTGGTCCTCTCTGAAAATAAGGTAACGTTTGTTCCTCTACAGTCCTAGAGATGGTCTACATTTATAAATGAATTCAGTGACTGTTATGTTATGACTAAGTTATATTAGGAGATAAAACATCTAGAGTTAATTTTTAACTTGTGCTCCTAAACTTCTCCAGTCTGTTTCCTATTATTTTAAGACAATCGGTTGCCTGGCTTAGCCAGCTTATGCAGTTTCAGCCCTTGTTTGCTGTTGTTCATTCAGACTTTTTCTGTGTGACATCCTGTGTGTCTGATAGAGCATCTACTACTTTGGAGACCGGGATGCATCTTTTAAAATTCAGATCTTTTAATTTTGTGATCTTGTGTTAATTGTTTTAGTAGGAGGAAGATGTTTCAGTATAATGACACATGCTCCTATGCTTTTACGCTATTTTATAACCAGCCTTTTTTAGTCTAGACAGATTATTCTTTTTTCTATTTAAAAGAATAAAATTATTTGTGAACAAACCAGGCTGCTGATGTTCGTATGTGTGAATCATTCAGAAATTGGCCTTTTTCAAATTCATTTTAGTGTGTTTCAATCCTACATGATGTGCATATTGAATTTTCAGAAGTGTTTTCAGTTGATTGACAGTGGAGAGAAAAAGTAATCATCATGAATTTGCCATGGGCTTGGTAGTTTTCAACTCCGTCTTGTGCCAGCTCGTGATCCCTTCCTGCCACCAGCTTCCAGTTGCAAAATGGGATCCTGCAGGCAGGTCCTGGTTCCGGAGGCAGGAATAGTATATATTAAAAAGGTAGGAAGATTGTTTTTGTTCATCTTGCCTCCACGGGCATGATGTTTATGTATCTCTTCAGGTATTAAAATCACGCAAAGTCTGACTTCTCTGTCTCACTGTTCCATGTTACTAAAAAGGAAAAAAAAACCCACAACAAAAAATCTTGTATTGTTTATCAGGCTTGTGTATTTTTAAAATTCTGGAAGTCCGTTTGGGATTTTCTGTGGTGGTTATATTTTGTTAATTGTTTAATTTCTACCCTATTATAGAAGTTGCTGTAAGTAGGAATAAGTGGAAAACCTTCAGAAACAGTTTTATAACACAAATCAAGCAAGTAACGTTGTCAGTGTATCTTGTGTAAAATGTATAACAACTTGCATTCCTACATCTCTCACTGTGTAAAGACACTTAAAATAAAACCAATGCAGTGCCATTCACATGTGGTTTTTTAACTGTATTCCATATTGCCCCGAGTTTGACATATAAGTTTTCTAATGGTATTTCCAATGGTATTTCTAATGGTAATGCTTGTGTAGTTGTGTGAACGGTTGAGATACTTCATGGTTTTCCATAAGCAAATTGTTGGAAGAATAATGCTGAAGAAGTTGGGGATTTTGACAGAAAAATCCTGGGAATTGCTGGGCTGAAGAAGGGACTGAGAGGATTTTTATGGTGGTTTGGGGTGTGTTTCCCTCACGTGAATTTTGAATGGGAGTTTGACGCCTGTTTAGGCTGCTGTGGAGAGCCCGGTTTGGGCTGCAGTATTGAGCTCTCTAAGTTTTTATTGTAGTAAAGATAAATAATTAACTTGTTTCCAAAAATCTTTCCAAAAATCTTCAAAGCCCCATTTCCACAGGAAGGAGATGGTCAGACTTTATATAAAACGTGCAGGCGTCGATCAACAAAACCGTAAAACATCAGCTTGTTGGCGCTGCGTGTGCCTTTGCCAGCAGGTTCCCCTCTCTCTCTCAGATGAGGCAAATTTCTGCAGTAGTTTTTGTGTTACCAGCAGAGGGAGGCTGGGTGCCCTTCTCCCAACGCTCCCCGGTGCAATATAATTGAATTATATTAGAAATGCTACAAAATCACATTCCTTTATTGGATGTGGAGCTGTTCCTTGTGTCTGTGACAGCACCAATATAATGGGAGACTTTGTCTGGCGCAGTGTCTGTCCCGGAGGTGGTGTCGAAGGCAGGGCTTCACCGGAGCCGGGGGGAACAGACTGACACGGGTGGGTGAGGAGGAGGAGGCAAAGCAGAGGCTGTACAGAAAGGAAACTGGAATTTAGGCATCGATCAATATGAGAAGTGATTCTGCTCCACTTCCATTCTGTCCGTAATCTCCAGGGTGACAGAGCCTTCCTTGTAAAATGAATGAAATTCAGGTTTGCTTTGTGTGCTCCGCGTGATGATTCAGTAATGACCATCAGAACCTGTTTCTCCTAATCGCTGACCTGCTATTAACAGAAGTGCTATTTTTAGAAGTAGGCTTGCACAGAGGCACCAACTCAGCCCTTTCTGAGCTTGCGCTTTGTATAAATAAATATCCCAAATTCCTTTAAAGCATTCTTGTCGAGAGGCAGCTGAAAAAATGTATGGCCTTTTCTTTGGGCAGTCTGACGGTGTATTCTGGAGAAAAAGTTGCCGGAGGTGCCTTGTTTTTATTTATAATAGCTAAGAATGGCCCCTCTTTTTGCAATCCTGTGATTACTGCTTCCCCTCAGAAAGACCTCATGCATAAAATGCCTCCCGCTTAATTTATTCCCTGAAAGGTTGTATTTCCATTTCTGTCTGGTTTTGGATTTCCGATCGGTTTTAGCCCAGAACAGAAGATTGTCTTACAAATCTTACGCTTACTGGGTTTTGTTTAATTGCTCTGCTTAACGTGTAAAACTCGCTAGGAGGGGTTCACGGTCCGGTGTGCTTTTAATGTGGAAAGAAACCACGGCCAAGCCTCATTCCCTCGGAGGAAAACGCAGAAGTATTTCCTTTACTGAAGCAAAGGGGAAGGCGCGCACCTGGCTGGCTCTGAGAGTCTTTGTTCCTGTGTGGGCTTACATGGCACCTGCAATCCTTCATTCTGGGGCTCCTCTGTTCCGCAGCCGGAGGTGCGGAGAGCCATCGAGGGAAGCGGGCGGGAGGGAACTGTGCTCCTTGACACCTCGGAGGAATGTGTGCTTGGGCAGCTGTTGACTTTTGTGCTTAAGTAACTGTTTACCTTTGTTCTGAGCAAGATGAAATACTTTTTCTCCTGTAGTTATTGACTGAGCTGCAACCTGAGTGTGACTACAAGGTTGTCTCTGAACATCAGTCCTACAGCTCAAGGAAGGCTGGCACCACGTCTCTTTGAATGTCTCCGGACCCTCTACCTGAAGATCAGGTAACGGGGACGTCGTGTCAGTATCATGGTACCCACCTTAACGGAGAGACAGGCAGCGTCCTGTGCTTTGGTTGTTCATGTATTTGAAGTAAGTGTATTTGTGACTACACTAGAAAACACATGGTATTTTAATTGTTAGCTAATGTGTTAAAATCCTCTTCTGAACAAGGTCTCTTGCATTTTAGCACGTTGGCACGTTGAGACTTGCAGAAGGGAACGTGTGATTTCCTTGGTGAAGCGAACATACTCCAGCTATAGTATCAGCGCAAAGCCAGATGTTGGCATAGGGTGAGGCAGTAGGAAAGGTACTGATGGCAATCTGTTGTTTTGCTGTGTTACATAAAATATGAAAATAACAAATTCTATGTCCTTTCGGACTCTACAGCCAATGACCGTGTTCCCGTTTGAGTAACGTGGCACAGCAAGCAGGGATGGGGGAGGACAACCAGGCTTAGATGTGCTCCTCTGCAGGGCCAGGTCACTTCATCTCTGCATTTCAGTTCCATCCCATGCAGCTAGGGTTGGTAATTTTTTTGTGACTGTGGGTATGTGTACAGTGATGAGGTCCTGATTTTATAATACAATTCTAGACTCGACTCAATGAATGTGTTGTCAGTTGTAACACGTGTTGTAATACATCTCTTCTTTTTTATTTCTTACTGAGACAGTCGTGGTACGGTCGCTGTGCTCTCTACCCTTCTAACTGCAGGCAAACTGGGAATTTAATCAGTGGTGCTGTGAACTGATCTTACGATCCAGGAAGAGTGCAAAACCGACTTGAAAGCCGATGTATAAATTCAGTGAGACTTAACGCATTATGAGGTTATGTCACTTCTTTATGTTTTTTGTAAGGCTGCAAAGTAAGTGGGTCTGTAGTTTCTAATTGAGATTCCTGTCCTTTGGCATTCATTAGGATTGTTCTGGAGCATCCCAGTATCTTGTTTAGTCCTCCACTGACACTGCTAACAGGGTAAGATCAGGTTTGGTGGCTGATGACCTCTAAAGTGAGTAACTGGTGTCAAAAGCAGAGCTTTATACATACTGATGTATAAACCTCATGTATGGCTATAGCCAATAGTATAAGGGCCATAAATTTAGGACCTGGTGAGAGACTTCTTCCTGAGCAAGCGCTTGGGAAAATCACACCCTCCCTCTCTTTTGCCACATAGGCTTTTAGAGAACACGTTTGCTTTTATTGAGCTTTTACTTGGCTTCAGTGCTGCTCACAGCCCTTCTCAAGCATTGTAGCAGAGATGGCACTTACTTAATAAATTCAGGTGGCTTTTTTAATAGTTGAAAGGGTACTTAGCACATCGTGATGCCTGGAAACAATTACACTGGGCTTGTTCTAGTTTAGTTTAGCTGTATCTCATGTGGGACCCTCCGTGTTTATTTTCTAATGTAGATGATGGTATTTCATTACACGAGTTTTGAGGGTGTTTGTTTTACTTGAAGAGGATGTGATTGTCTCCCCTCCAACACCTTGCCACAAAGGGAACGGCCGTGTTTGTTTGTTTAGAAGCCTCTAAGGGCTGGCAGCTTCCTCGGGGTGTGCCACGTTCCATGTGTTTGTATAAGCTCATAAATGCTCCCAAAGTTTTATTGCAAAGATAGACTCAGTGCAAACGCTGTCTTGTCTTGCCTGGTGGGCCCTGTGCAGCACAGGCTCCAGTGCTTTGGAGTGCTTGGGATCTGGTTGTTCCTCCTTCCAGTGGATTCAGGTGTAGGAGATCTGCTCTGGTTCCATCCTGGAGGGAGGAGCAGGGGATCAGGAGAAGAGCTTACAGTGGTACCTCACTACTCATAACCATTCACAGAGAGAGCAGAAGAGGAACCTGGTGAAAATACAGAACTTTTTCTTCTTTCCACATTAACGTGGGCTGCTTGATACTCACTGGCTGGTGTCTCCTTTCTTGTACTATTTAAATGGAGTTAGGCCTATTATTATTAATTATAATTATTCACTTAACTATTCCTCTTCCAAGTTAGCAATGCACACTGTTGAAAGAAGCCCCTTCTACTCTGGAAAGAGCACGAGCGCAGGGAAAGCAGGCAGCTGGAATGCCAGTCCTCTTCCCAGAGGAGAACCTCATGTTCTTTCTTGTTTATGCAGGATGAGGCAGTAACTGTAAAGAAACCCATCAAACTGAATTTATTTCCTTGAAAAGATGGATGGTGAGTAATCCTTACAGAGATTGCAGGCTGTGGTTTTAAGGAGCTGTGATATCTGCACAGGGTTTTAGTGTGATTGAGGCAAAAGGATTTAGCTGGAAGTGACTAATGCAGCTCTTTGTAGCCATGCAAAAAAAAAATAATAATTGTTAAATAATGGATGTTGAAATTGTTAATTCTTATAGCTTGTAGTTCTGTTCTGTGGGGTTCAGCTTGGGGTGCAGGGTAGGAACCAAACTGAAGCAAGACCCCTGCTAGGAAAGCCACAAATGTTTCTTCAGGAGATGAGGCTCTGTTACTGCAGCAGTATGTGCCATTTTGGTTGTTCTTTATGATTTTTCACTTGGATTTGAGCATTGACTTATACAGTGGAACGTGTGTCTGTTGCTTTTTGGTGCAAGCGCTGAGGTGACTGGCACCAAGGCAAGTTTAGGGTTATGAATGAAAGTTTAGAGAAGCTGTAAACACAGTAGAAAATCTTGGCTCTCTGCTCGTGTCACTGGTTGCCTCTGGCCAGTTTCCAGGCTGAGGATGCCAGCCCAGACCCCCACCCTGGGCTTTGTTGCCCACATGACACAGCAGAGCGGCATGTCACAAACTCCACAGCGCACCGAAATCCCTTCTTCTGATGAACCCATCTTGTTACACAACCCAGGGGTAGCTGATTAACTGTTACTTGTAAAAATCTGGGAAATAAGTGAGGAAGTCATCATCCCACCACACAATCTGGGTCTGGTGATTTAAATCCGTGCATCCTCAAAGAAGAATAATTTACAGTCAAACCTCCGCTCTAGGGAAGTTGGTTGTTGATGGAAGCCAGGTGGCTGTGAGTGATGCACTCTGCTATTCCCAAGAAATCTACTGCAAATGCTTACGGATGATTACGAAGCCGCTGTTGGTCCCTTCCTGTCCGGAGGCAGGATTCTGCACCAGGCATGTTTCATCCTTGTGTTTCGGGTTGATTTAAGATGGAGACCGATGGCGTTAGTTCTGGCTGCAGCTGGGGAAGCCGAGATGCAGGACAGGGGGGGAAAATGTCTTCTGCACAGCAGCTCAACGACTGTCAACTATGAATTGAATCCAGACAGAGGGCTGTAGATTTGTAAATGTGGTTTCCGAGCAGCATCAGGCCCCAGGCAGGGGAGGGGTCTCTTTTATAAGTTATTTCCAAATGGAAAGATGCACATGCTCCTTCCCCACAGGTTAATGGGAAACGCAGAATAAAGGCAACAAAGTAGAGGTTAAAGGTGAGGATTCCTTTCCAGTTTGATCCTTTTGATTCTACTAATGAGCAGACAAAACCACTTGTTCCATCTTTGGGTTGGATGCATTTAGGATTTTTCTCCAATGGTGCTTTGGGTGTTGAAGTGCCCCAGGAGTCAGGTCGTTCCTCAGAAGATCTCCCCAAGAGCTGGGAGCCAGGCAGGGCCTCATCAGGTGCTGGTTGCCTCCATGGAGTCCCTGGGCAACGAGGAGCTGAACCCCAGCACAGGACACACACACACCTCTGTCAAGAAGGATTGCACTTGGGTCTTCAAGGAGGCATCCCATGGGGCTTATAAGGGGCCCTTCCCCCAGACCCCCACCCCGGGGGGGGGCCCCGAAGCCCAAAGGGGCCCTTCCCCCAGACCCCCACCTCAGGGGGGGCCCCGAAGCCCAAAGGGGCCCTTCCCCCAGACCCCCACCTCAGGGGGGGCCCCCGAAGCCCAA
>JAOXJK010000009.1:3475598-3491154 GCA_025774025.1 Xenus cinereus
GCACAGGCAATGTATCAACAAGACTCTAGAACAGTGAAGCACTTATGGCAGTGAAAAATTAATTGAACTTTGGAAATGCTGCCCTTAGCTATTTTAGCAGGCTAGCTTGACTTACCGCTGAACAGTAATTGCGAGTAAACTAGAGCACGTGTTGCGTACGCGAGGAATTGTATTTAATGGTTTTATTTTCCTCTACAGCACTTCATTAGGTTATGCTATTAAAAGGCACTTCTTTTTCCTAGACGCAAATCAAGGTCTCCTTCCCCCCGAAGGAGGTCGTCGCCGGTCAGAAGAGAGCGGAAACGCAGCCATTCTCGCTCCCCTCATCACCGAACCAAGAGCCGTAGCACTACTCCCGCTCCAGAAAAGAAAGAGGCAACTCCTGAGCCAGAACCCTCTGTAAAACCAAAGGAGACTGTTGTTCAAGAGGCAACTTCAAACAGGTAAGTGTGATAACGTTGTGTGTGGAACTATATAATACCTTTTGAAAAATGGAAATTATCTTAATAACTGTTTGGAGCTTGACTTGGGGGAATGCCTGCTTCTCCCTGTCCCCCCTGCAGCAGCAAAAGAATTTCTTTAATCTTCAGTAAGATTTCTTTTTCCCCCGTGTAGAATTCTGGCGGCAAAGCGCTTAGCTGCCACTGGGGCTTCATTGTCCTGGTCATTTTTTCCACTTCTGACAATGTCATCTTGTTTTCTAGCAAGTTGACACATAGCCTGTATATTACTTCTCCTTCTCTTTGACTCATTTTACCATGTTCTAATTATTTTCTTAGTTTTGGAGCGGGATGTCTTATATCTTGTCAGAGGATGAGCAGGAGAATGTTCATTGTAGGGGAGTAGCTTGGCAGCTTCTAAAATGCTACTCCAGGGCTATGGTTTGTACGTGCTTCTCAATTAAGACTTTATTTTTAACAGTGATATCCCAAAAGCTCCTAAACCTGAACCTCCTGTACCAGAGACTAAGGAAACTTCACCAGAACGTAATTCAAAGAAGGAGAGAGAAAAAGAAAAAGAGAAGACTCGTCAAAGATCCCCAACTCGGTCTAAGTCAAGGTCAAGATCTCGATCACGTTCTCCATCTCATTCTCGACCAAGAAGGCGTCATAGATCACGGTCGAGGTAGGGCTTGAATTTACGCCGACTGTGAAGGTTGAGAAGTGAACATTTTCTTCTGAAGCTTAATGTAATATTCTCAGTTAAAGTAGGGATGTTTTTAGAGATGTTGAACTAGGGATGTTTTAAGCCAAAACATGCATTTAATGGATAAACGTCTTGGGAGTTATTTTCTTACCAGTTCAGGAGAAGATGCTCACAGTGACGAACACTGACTGGAGGAGGAGTGGGGCACTCTGCTGAGTGTGGCACTTGTTAGATAGTAGGAACTGCATAGTCATCTTTTTAGGAGATAGGTTTGATGCTGAAGATTTTGTATGCTACTTTTTTTTTCCTCCTTTCTTGGATTATTTTGCTTCTTAGTAGAGAGTCTTGGTAAATTTTAAAGCACTGATGGCGTCTGAACGTACCGCTTTGCATCATAATCTAAACGCTGCTTTAATGTGGTGCACTTGGAGAAAAGCAGCTTCACGTTCAGTGCTCTGAGGATAAATTTCCTCAAATCTAAAAATTAGATAGTTGCTTTTCATTTGAATTTTTGATTGTGACAGGTCTTACTCCCCTAGAAGGCGACCAAGCCCTAGACGACGGCCGTCTCCAAGGAGAAGGAGCCCTCCAAGGCGAATGCCTCCCCCACCCAGACACAGAAGAAGCAGATCCCCTGTGAGGCGGTAAGATTCCCTTTTTTTGCGATAACTGAAAATATCAAACTTTAAAAGTTGAAGGGAACATTACTTGTGAGGAATCAGAGTTATCAAAAATACCTTGTTCAACTTACCTTAGTCCTGTCGGGTGTATGATTTGAGTGATGTAAGAACTGCAGTGTCATTTTTGTGTGTTGTGGGGGAACATAATAGTAGCTGTGAAAGGATTTCTTCTGAGTTGAAATACTGATGAGAATTCCACCCTTTTGAAAAGTGGCAATTTCAGAACTGCAGCTTCTTCAAATGGCTCTGGATCGCTCCCAGCATAGATTGACATGACATTTTTTTTTTTTGCTTTTTTGCTTAAGTCTTAGCGGTTTGTTTTTTTTTTCCTGCCTGGGGGAAAAAATATAACAAGTAACTGGATTTTACTTATTGGCAGTTTTTTAATTATGACTTACATTTCCATCACATCAAATTAAAATCAAAATTCAATTTTGACTTGAAATGTGTTTCTTCTTCATGTCCTTTTATTTAAAAATCTCCAAGGTCTGCTCTCTAGTGTCAGAGATTACATTTTTGACATCACGAGCAATTGTCTTGTAGCAAAGCTCTGAGTTGCTTTGCAAGGAAAATTGTGGGCTTATGGCAATGTCAAAGTAGACATTTATCTTCAGAGGAAGAGAATACATTCCTGTCCTCTTCACAGGAAGAGAATTTAAGTGATGCTTCCTGTGTACAGCAGTTGTTCCTTTTTAGGAAGGAAAAGTTCCTTCTTTTTATGACAAGGTGATGACTATTCTTTCTTTTTTTTTTTATCTGAGTTTGTAAAGATGTTCATTTCACACAGTTACTGGGAAAACTGTGAAAAGTATCAAACATGTATGTTGCAAGATGTACAAGAGCTCCCTTTCAGCAAATGTTTATCTCACTCAAGGTAGGGTTTCTTTTTTCCAGGTTCTCAGGAATTCTGCAGCCAAAGGTGGATTCTGCAGGTACACAATTGCAACAGAACTTGCCACAAATTTTGCCGCAGAATTCTAGAGGCCCTACCTTTTTAAAATTACAGAGTAAAGATGAAAGACTAAAACATAAGAATGGATAGATTGATTGTGAACTGTTAAGTTGTCTGAAATTTTTACCTCCTGGTATAAAAACTTTTTAGTGTACTTGAACACTAAACTCTTAAACAGATCTCTTCTGAAGATCGTTAAATCACATGTGCTAACACAGACAATTCTCTTAACCGTCCAAAAGTTAGAGAGCCCAAACAAAACTAATTGCTCCCAGGAGAAAAGCTTAGTTGTAGTCTGTAGATTGACAGAAAGCAAGCAAAGGTAACACTAACAATTTTTTGCTCACTATGTAGTTAAAAAAATAACTGAAAGATTGGTTGTTATTCTCCTCTTCTACAAACCAAGTGTTGAAGGCTGCCCACCATGATTTGGAAGTGCTGTTGTATGTGGCTCTATATAATGTGCTTGGGAAGAAATGCCATTCTGTGTTCATGCTCAAACATTTCTTCAGCTGGCTAGTCAGAATCTAATGTAAGATTTGATTTACAGGAGAAGACGGTCATCAGCATCCTTATCTGGCAGTAGCTCTTCCTCCTCCTCCTCACGTTCCCGATCACCACCAAAGAAACCACCTAAAAGAACTGTATCCAGTCCTCCTCGAAAAACGCGTAGGCTCTCTCCTTCGGCCAGTCCTCCTCGGCGGAGGCACAGACCATCCCCACCAGCAAGTCCACCTCCAAAACCACGTAGGTCTCCAACGCCCCAGCAGTCGAATCGTTCAAGAAAAAGCCGTGGCTCTGTTTCGCCTAGCAGATCATCAGGTAATCAAATAAAAAACTTGTATTCCAGCAGCTTTTTATCATTTGGTGCTTTTGTTTCCTCAAAGGTGGTGTGTACAGTTTGTATGAGCAGAAAAGCATGCGAGAATGTAACAAATTGCAATTGAGTTATTTGTCTTTGTCTTTTAGCACCCAAACATAAGAGTACGGAAAAAAGAGAATCTCCTTCGCCAGCACCAAAACCAAGGAAAGCAGAACTGTCTGAATCAGGTACAACTCTCACTTTTCAACACTGGTTTTGGGTGGGGTTTTTAACCAAAGTTGCCTGACAATAAAAGGCAGTGGTAAAGTGCTGAACCATCTTGATAGACTGGCATTGAAAGTGAGAGTTTTCCAAAGTATAAAGATGGTCACTCTGACGGCATCAAATACTCCATCCAAGCTTTCTTGGGAAAAGCTCAGCCAAAGCGTATTCCAGCCTCAATGTTACCTTAAGATTTGGTGGGGGGAGAAATGTGCTTGATGATCTACTGTCATACGACTTTGCCTCTGCCTGGATAAGGCAGATTTGTATCTTCAGTTTAAATATTCTGTCTGCGTGTGTACCTTTTCAGAAGAAGACAAAGGCGGTAAAATGGCAGCAGCAGACTCTGTTCAGCAGAGGCGTCAGTACAGGAGGCAAAATCAACAGTCTTCATCTGGTATGGAGGACATAGATTTCCTAAAACTGCATTGTAGTTTACTTCTGCAGGAAGTAGTTAATGTGAAGTTCAAATACCGATTAAAATTATTTGCTGTGTGCACTGCAGCACTATTGTAAACTTAATTATAAATTTACCACTCATAATGAAGTCACTTTAATTATCACTCACAGAGAATAAACTATGACTTTTAAAGGTTATGTGTGTATATATATCTTGGTAATAGGTTTGCATCTTTAAAAGTTTCACTTTGAAACTCTTAACACCACAGCACAAATATTATTTGCTATGGATTGCTTAACCTGTTCTTGCAATAGGTTATTTCCTACTATTTTTGGACTCTCGTATGCTTGAAATCAGTAAATTAACCTGGGCCTGGTATAGATTTTTGTCCACTTAATGTTTCTATAAGTAACTGCAGTTCACCTTTTAAACTCCCTGGCCAGTCAAATCTTGTGTGGACACTCAGGTTCCTGCAAATATTTTTACCCAGCTCTGATGGATTAATTTATCACTTGACTCAATTAACATTTTTTAGTTGAACTGCTTTTAAATAGAGGCTTCTTATTTTGTTGGAGGGGAGGTTAGTAGTTTATACTGCAGTATAAATCTGTCAGTAAATGTGTTAACAGTGTCATGAGAATCATTTTCCAGAGAGTGATTCTTCTACGTTTATAGATTCTGGTTCTTCATCTTCATCTGAAGAGGAAAGACCTAAAAGATCCAATGTGAAGAATGGGGAAGTTGGTAGACGCCGACGCCATTCACATTCACGCAGCCCCTCACCGTCTCCACGAAAACGACAGAAGGAATCCTCCCCTCGGTAATTTCTTCATAAATTGTACATAACTGATGTCTTTTTCTATTTAATGTTGTTTATCTACTATGCAACTGTCAGCAAATACATGACAGAATTAAGTCGTGTCCCGTTTGCCCAACCTTGTTATGCTCATTTGGTAAGAATTACTCTGAACTTGTATTTGGATGTGTTCGTTTTTGCCTCAAATGTGTGGCAGATAGATTTGTTCTATTTTGTTTTTCCTCAACTGCTATCAGGATGCAGATGGAAAAGAGGTGGCAATCGCCAGTGATGAAAAGGTTGGTTAGAAACTAATCTGTTAAATAGGATTTACATGTAGAAAAATCATTTAGACAGGCTCTCATTTATTTTGTCATGGATAAGTACTTGTCATACTTTGTCCTTTGGACTTGCACGTGCAAAGTAGGTGAGAGAAATTCAGGCTGGTGTTCCTTGATGTGTTGGATCTGGGACCATTTTCACTGGAAAAAAAAAAAAAAAGAGGGACACCTGCTCTGTCTCCTTCATCGTTCATCATTTGTTAATTCACAGAAGCCTGTAACAGCTGATAATGTTATTAGGGTCTTGCTTATGCCTGAAAACAACTGAACGCTTGTGTTCTCCAGGGGTTTTCTTATTCCATATACATAGATTTGAAATTTGGGTGAGCATTACCTTGTATTTTTGCTGCTATTGATGTTCTGGCTAAAACCCTCCCGCAGACTTGTAACAAGTCATTAAGATGTTCTGGTTCATAGACAATAAGAATTTTTTAAAGTCCCGTTCTGCAATTTATTTGATATTTGGAGCTATTAGTAGTAGACAAGTATCAGACTAGTAGCGAACACCTACTTTATTTTTTCTTTTCCTATCTAGGCAGTATTGTTAACACTTTTATTTGTGAAATTGTTGGCTCTAGGTTGATCTTGGAATATAAGAGGGCGCAGGAAGCTGGGTGCTTGATGGGTTCAGTAATCTGATATAATGACCCTTGTGAGCAATCTGTAATTAAGACCTAGCTAGAACATAGTCATAGCAAACGTAATGCTGTATGAGACGAAGTATGACCAATTCTACAAATGTAGACCATTCTAATTATGGATCTTGTCAAACAATTTTATGTAAAACAGATTGGAATTCAAAAATCTTAATCTGTTTTGCAACGTATTAAAATTACCTGCTGCCTATTGTGTAACTAGATGTTTAATTAGGACAACCATGACATTGGAAGGCTAGCATTTTTTCAGCTCATAAAAGAACATTGTCTTCTGGCACAAACTCTTATCTATAAAGAGTGTAACTCGTTGCCTTGGAGAACAACAGCCAGTGTGTTTGAAATCGAATCTTAGTTGATGTAGATGAGCTTATTTGCTTTTTCATTATCATTTTTTCCTTCATGCAGTCATTTTATCTTAATTGCTTTTTTTAAAAAGGAATGTTTTACTTTATGAAATACACCAATATTTCTCTCCTTTAAAACTCTAGGAAAGTATGTGTTTGATTAAACTTTCCCTTCCCGCAAGTCTGTTGTAAACCTTGTAGAGCAGAAAATGGCTCATTTTATGAATAGTTTTTACCCAGATAGCTGCACTTTAGCAATAACTGTTTTTTCCTCTGTATTTCAAGAAATAAGTCATTTTGTATTTCAGGTCAATAGATAAAAGCTGTTTTCAAGAGTACAGTTTCACACTGTTTAGTCTGAGCCAACTTGAGGCTGCTGCTGAGCACAGTTTTGTGCTGACACAGCTGGGCATTCCCAGTTCCTCCCTGGTGCTGGATCCAGTATCGTGTCACTGCACGAGGACAAAGAGATGGTTTTGTTGGGTTGGTTTCCTGGTGGATCCATAATCTGGTCTGACTTCTTCCGTGATCGCTAGATTCAGTGCAACGGAAAAGGGAGAAATGATCTTTCAGAGAAGAAAATAAGAGAGAGTTGGGCTTCCTCTTTAGCCACAAGATGTGAATAGACCAGGTTAAGGGGAATGTGAAGTTGTCTCACGACTGCTGGAGCGGGCTCAGAGAATTACAGTCAAATACGTGTTGTCTCCCACTCTTTAGAAAGACCTGAGTGTAATTTTTTCAATCAGCAGCTCTAACAGAATTTCATTTTGAAGTGTGTGAACGTGGTGATTTTGCATAGTGAAAGGAGAAGAACAAAAAAAAAAGCATCTCATGGCTTAATTGCAACTTTTCTGAGAAATCCCTTTCCCTTTTTAGTAGGAGGAGGAGGAGTCCCTCGCCCCCACCGGCCCGGCGACGCCGCTCTCCTTCACCCGCCCCCCCTCCCAGGAGGCGGCGCTCACCCTCATTACCTCGTCGAAGGTAGTGTATTGCATTTTTGGTCATGAAGTGGTTGCTTTTGGTTGGTTGACTTCCAACTATAACACCTAAAAACAAATGCCGTGACTGAGGAAACCAGTTTCTTGATTCACAATTACTGGGGAGGGAAATGTAATTTGTGAGATTTTGTGTAGTTGGCGTGTGGCCTGGGTGTCGTTCGGTTGATGTATCAAACACTGAATGCACCCATTAAGCTAATTTTGAAAAGTTTGGTATTAAATAAAATTTTAAAGCATTTTTAGAGGTATTTTTCCTCCCCCTTTGGGCAAATTGCAAAACACTTGTAGCGTTCACGTGCCCACGTGGCACCTGAACGTGTGTTTTCTTTGTTAGGTCTCCATCACCACCCCCACGCAGACGCTCACCTTCTCCGCGGCGATACTCCCCGCCGATACAGAGACGATACTCCCCTTCTCCACCACCGAAGAGGAGAACGGCATCGCCGCCGCCGCCGCCGAAACGAAGGGCATCGCCTTCTCCACAGTCAAAACGCAGAGTCTCCCATTCGCCGCCGCCAAAACAACGAAGCTCGCCAGCCGCTAAAAGGCGTTCCCCTTCCATATCTTCCAAGCACAGGAAGGGATCTCCTCCTAGTAGGTCCAATCGGGAAACACGTTCTCCACCGCAAAACAAAAGGCATTCACCTTCACCACGGCCTAGAGCTTCTCATACCTCTGCGAGCCCACCGCCACCACGGAGAGGAGCTTCAGCGTCGCCCCAGAGAAGACAGTCGCCATCTCCAAGCACTAGACCCATCAGGAGGGTGTCAAGAACGCCAGAACCTAAGAAGACAAAGTAAAAAAATCCATCTTTTTTGTTGGTTTTGTGAGGGTGGTTTGGTTTTTGGTTTTATTTTGGGTTTTTTTTTTTTAAAATGGGATGGCAATAGGTAGGGAGTCGCGTTATATCTATATAGAGGGCTCATATATCCTGAAATTACTCAAGCGTTCATGTTCATCTCCCACCAGCATAACATTGATTTTCAGAAGTTTATTAGATGGGAAGCATCTGTTAGAATGAAAGTGCAACGAGGGGAGAAGCATTAAAGAAGGTTTGATGTAGAGCTTGAGGGGTCTTTGAATAGCGCAACAAAGTGCTGTGACTGAGCAGGTGGAGGGAAGTTTGAGAGAAGTTTTGTTGCTTTGTTTAAAGAAAAATGAACTTTCTCTTATTTTAAAGCTAAGTGCAGAAGAGAACCAACACTTCAGTAGCTCATAAATCATTTCAGAAGTGGCCGTCTAAGAGGGGAAGAAAAACCACTGAGAATTTGAGCAGCTTTCTTTAGTTTGATGCTGCTCTCATGAGAGAAAATTAATAACCCAGCACCACACTTTTGACTTTCAGAAAGAAAATGTAGCTGAATGTAATGTCTTGCACTCTTTCTCCCTTGGATGATAAAATAGCATTGCTGTTCTCTTGACTTTTAATGTGGTTATAAATTAGTCATATCGGAAGAAAGGGAGCAATCATTCCTGAACAACAATAGTGTTGTTGTTTAACAAGCTATTAAGTTGCAATATCCTTTTGTGTTACAGATCCACAGTGGTATTAGATAGTTTTGCCTTTTGTAACATACGCCAGCAAAATAACTAATGATTTTTTAAGTGGCAGCTTAGCCAAATTCGAAGCACATACATTCATTTGGCTTTTTTTGTTAATGTTTACGTTCTTGTTTTGTCTCTTATATCTCTAATTTGGGGCCTTCTGTTTTTAAGGGCTTCCACGCCAAGTCCGCGATCTGCGAGACGGGTGTCTTCATCACGGTCTGCATCAGGATCACCTGAACCAGCCCAGAAAAAACACCAAGGGCCTCCATCTCCTGCTCGCTCTCATTCCCCTTCTGCCAACTGGTCACCTGCAAAAAAGGCTAAAAGCCCGACTCAGAGCCCATCACCTGCAAGGGTATTTGCTTGCTGATAAAAGCAACGCTGGTTTGGGTTATATGGGTAGTTATTTTCATGAAGTTTTAGCTGCTGGAGAGCTCTAAGCTTATTCACCTGGGGGGAAAAAATGGTTGATTTTTCATACTTAAAAACAATTTGCAATGTGCAGTATTAATTTTTATGAAGAGCCTTGTGTATCAAGGTGAGTGTATCAAGTTTGCACGGTGTTAAGTTCTGTTTGAAGCAGACGCGGCCCGGCCGTGTGTTGCGGTATCTGCCTTCTGGGATTGCTCTGTCGCTTGACTGGGAGTGGGACTTTCCCCCAGTTCAGTCTGGAGTTTACTGGGTTTCAGATGTTGCTCTGTCCCTTCAGAGTTCCCGGGATGCTTGTGGGCTTGTTTTAAAATTTTGAAGCCTTAGGAATGAGTTGTAATACCTGTTGAATTGTTTGTTACAGAATTCAGATCAAGAAGGGGGTGGAAAGAAGAAGAAGAAAAAGAAGGATAAGAAGCATAAAAAGGATAAAAAGCACAAGAAACACAAAAAACATAAGAAGGAGAAGGTGGCAGTGGCTGCGGCAGCTGCTGCTGTGGCTGCAGCTGATACCACCTCAGCACAGGAAGACCAGGAAGCAGAGACAGAACCCAAAAAGGTAGGAATTTGGTCCCTAGGCTTATTTTTTCACAGTCCAATAGAAGAAAATAGCGAGAGGTGAGTGTCCATAGTGTTCTTGATGGTCTAAAGGGCAACTTTACTTCAGAAATGCTGCTCGGTGTCTCATGATTTGCGATGCCGGGAGGGCTGAGCCTGGCTTAGCTTTCAGCGTTTGAAGAAATGCTTTCTCTTTGTTTGAAGGAGACAGAAAGCGAACCAGAAGACAACCTTGATGATCTAGAAAAACACCTGCGAGAGAAGGCGCTGAGGTCGATGAGGAAGGCGCAAGTGTCACCCCCATCCTAGGCCGAATCCTTTGATATAATGTACATTTTATTTGGTTTGTACTCAGAATTCAATTTCAAATTGCTAAATGTGTTTGAGCTTTAGAATATAACATTTGTTGTAATAATTGCTAGGTTGAGGTTCACCATGTACAAAGGGCATGGATTTACATTACAAAAGGTGTCCACAGTGTACTAGTGACATTCTTTCATTGACAGTCAACATAATTTCATTTAGAGCGAGACTTTTTAGAAGCAGTAGGAATTTGTTTGGAAGGTTTTAAACATGACCGTCAGTTCCCTCATTTTCTTTGAAATTCAACAAAGCCTTTAGCATAATTTGTGAGGGTCTCATTTGACTTCTTTTTGGATCCACTGACATTATGCTACTAACCTTTGTGGTTTGTAAGCTTGCCCAGGAGTAAAACCACTGCGGAATTACCGAGGAAGTACATATATTTTAATGCTTTCTACTGTTGCCTGTATAGTCTCCATTCAAGCGAATCAAGAATAGCAATTTAGAATGGTACATAAATGAAAGCATGTTGTTTACCAGGACACTGTGGGTTTATATTGATGTAACATGTTGATTTGGAACACTGGAATTTCATTTGTATTTTTATGTTCTTTTTTTAAAGGGCAGTTTCCATGATCAGCAGTCCCAGAAAAAAAAAAATTATCCTTCGGTTCCATAAATTTTTGTTTGTGAGCTGTCGTTGCCCCATTCATAAATCTTGTCTCGTTTTACGGTTCTTCTGAATGGTATAAGCAACTTTCAGAGATGTGGTCTTTGAAAGTTTTGAGGAACCTGAACTTTGGATATTGTCATGTTTTCACTGTTTTTTTTTTGTTTTTGTTTTTTTAACTAAAGCTATATAAAGCTTGTGGATTAAACAAAAATAAATTTCTAAATTTAAACAGATGTTGGCTATTTTTATATGAACATTTACATTTGCTAATCAGCTTTCTTTTGTACAGGGTTAATGAATACACAGATATGAAAAAGTATTTGATCCAATATGCTGGAGAAACTGGGGCTTTTGTTTTTACCCGTCCTGGGGTAGCAGAAACAGCCCTTTGTTAATTCAGTGACGCTCCTCTTGTGTCTGGATGGATGTTCTTGCAAAGCAAGAGTGAATCAGTCTCCCTGGTCAGCGCTCTGGATAAGCTTAAAGGCAAACGAAGTATTTGCTGGTGAAAATTGCTTGTCGTAGCAAGTAAAACGTTTCAAGGTCCTGCAAAATAAAAAATGAAGGGCAGGTTTGCGTTAACTCAGTTACAAGCTTTAGTCACGAAAACACTGGTTTGAACGCTCTTCCGAGGAATCCTGGTGGCTTCGCTGCCTTTTTCATAACCATATTTGAAACTTGCTGGATTGCTACTGTCGAATTTTTTTTTAAAAAAAAAAAAATTCAAGCTCCGTTTCTGAAATCAAGCCAATTCTGAAGTGTGAGGTTCCTCTGGCAGGAGGAATGGAACGTGCTTTTGAGATTTCTTTTTTTTCGTCCTGCATCTGACGTAGATGTGATGTGCACAATTAAGTGTAGATATTTGATTAGTCTTTTTACTTGACATCGTCTAGGGTTTTAAAATCAAACAGGTGTTCTGTAGATACTGGATTGAAGGGGATATCTTTAAAGTAGCTTCCTTCTGCACTTCCTGATATGCTGAATCTTTTGTTTCTTAGCATAAGTATACATTGTATGCTACAGTGCTTGTAAACTTAGTTCAACAACACTTGAATGTTGAGTATCATCTGTTATTAAATGTGTATAATAAATTCCGAGAACTTTCTGGACAAACACATTTTTAAAAGTACATTCTGAGTGAATTTGGTGCTTGTGAAATGACAGAACCCGATACCGTACTGTGCTCATCTCTCTGCCTCCAGGTTCTTGTTTTCCCGTGACGTTCCTTGGCAGCACAAACGATTCTGGAATTCAGTTTGGAAAGACCATCCGTGTGCAGTCCTCGAGGAGTTAATGCTCCATTCTGCAGAACCTGAATCTCACGTTCCTCTGGCTTTTGTGACCTCCCTCTACCTTTTAATCTTAGGCCTAATAGAAGTTCGTTAAATGTGTTCTGTACCTGAGTCACTGACCCTTATCTTCCCTTACACCTATTTTTCATCTCCTGCCCGCAGGGCTGCGCTCTGATAAAGGACTTCGCTGTTGATTTTGGAGAGGTCACGAAGCCAGCCCAGACCTTCCCAAGACTCAGGTGTCCCCCACCTTTTTTTCCTTCTTTAGAGTTTCTATTGTCCCTCCTCCCCTTTTTTTTTTTTTTTTTTTTTTAAACTCTATCCATAAAGAATGGTTTAAGTTTAAAAAGAGCAATTAACCATGCTCTTTAGTGGCTGACTCTGTTCTGTGACACCGTCCCGGGGAACTGCTGACTTAATCCTTGGATTTCTCTCCTCATCCTCTGTAACTGAGATCTCATCGTCCACACCCAACCTTGTCTGAACCCTACGCCGCTTGATTTTCTTTCTTTAACCTCTTCTCTCTCTTTCTCAACCCTGGTATTTGTCGTGGTGCTGCTGTAGCTCAGAGGGACCCTGTGCGATGCTTCGGGCAGCACCTCTGCTGCGTGAATCTCCCTCTTTTTATTCCAAAACTGCCAGTGCCGTTTGTTTGCTTGTTACTCAAGGCTCCCTTCCTGAAATGACAGACACCTAGGCTTAGATAAGTGACTTGCCAGACTGACTATCTACACAGAAAAAGTATTAAACGTTTGAGTTTAATTGGGCTGTATTATTTAAATGAAAACGAGCCCAGAGGAGTGAAGGTGAGGATGACGTGAGTCACTGGCAGGTCAGGATCCGTAGTTCGTAATAAGGAAAGATGTATTTGTTATGTCAACAGGCGGGACAATAGCAGGGGTGTGTGCAATAGTTTGGAGTTTATAGAAACTCAGGGTTGGATTATTCCATTTTTCCACTTGTGTGACTTTGGGAGTTTCCCTCGGGAGTTCTGTGGGGACCAGGTCCCCGAGCTTCACCACTGCGGGTGTAGGATCTCAAACTAATTTAGGACTTGCCCTAAAGTTCAGGACGAAGGCTGTTCTGCTGCTGGTTTGGGAAACGTCTAGCACTGCCTGAGAGCTGATGTAATCCCAGTGGTAAATAACAGCTCTGAGGCAGAGCCCAAACTGTAAAACTCGCCCATTAAAGCTCAGACTCGCTCAGCTCCACGTCCTCTGACACCAGTTAATGGTCCCGGCAGAGGCTGGGACTGGCTGGTGCGGGCTGTGGTGGGTGTTCATTCACTGGGAGGAGCAGCTTAAACATCACCAGTGGTTTTGCTCCCTTCTGCTTTCCTTCCTCAAACATCAAACCTATCAACGCATGTATTTGGATATAAGAAGTAGCGCTACTGGGAGAGTGGCTTTTGGCAGGGAATTGAGCCCTGTTTCGGTTGAGTTTCATTTCAGTCTCGTGTGTGATAACCGATCTTTTAGTATAGGATCATCTGCTGATAAAACCTCAAATCTTTTGCTTAAAGTCCCTTGTTCTGTGTCACGTAAGGACCCAGCAGGGCCCTCACAGCCTGGATGTCGCTCCCGTCACTGCTCAGCGGCTCCAAAACGGCAGCAGAGGCTTTGGCAGGGGAGGGAGAGTGGCCACTCCACCGTGTCCCCTTCCCGTGGGGCTCCCGGCTCCTTCACCCGCTGAGCAGCCGCTCGGTTTCCCTCTTGTACAATTTTTTATTCTCCCCTGACCTTCCCAGAACTCTCCGGTGGAAATTGTTTCTCTTGGTCAGATCTCATTGTAATACATTTCCATGGATGTAGTCTCTCCCTTCAAGGTTAATAAAAAGATTATTAAATCTGAGAGTGGCGTGGGCGGTTGTGGATATCCAGACTTTACTCAACAGTTTGACTTTTGAACTTTGCTGCAGCTCCCCCGGGACGAGCTCAGAGAGGTCCTTCTGCCCGAGTCCCCTCAGCTGCGGCACGAAGCGAGAAGAGAGAGATGGCTCCGCGCCCCGCTGGCTGGAGGTAGATGGTGTCCTCTCACAGGAACTTTCTGTCTCAGCAATCAGATAATCAGGGGCACGAAGCACAGCAAGAAGGGCCTCTTCCCTGCCCTCTGATGCTCTGAATGCAAAATGTTCAGAAACTGTTTCTTTTGTAACCCCGTTTTCCTTTCACGCTCGGTTCTGGTTGGAGGAGGAGGTTTGACTCGTGCTTTCTCTGGTTCAGGTTTAGTTCTGACTTCACTCGGTGGTGTTTCCTTCCGGTGAGAGCGAAGCTCAGCCCGCATCTGTCAGGCTTAAAAAACCCCTACGGTTGGCTTGGGACAGTGTGTGTTTGCTGCTTTGGTTGCCTGGAGGCAACCGGCCCACGAGCACCTGGGCAAGTTCCTCCTGTGCCCGGTCCTGTGCCCGGATTAAGCCCTGGGAAGGTGTTGGGAAGAGCGGGATTGAATTTAATTGACCTTAAAGTAGTAGAACCACCTGTGCCCCGCTGAAGGTGATCTGGCTGATCAGGGGTGTCCTCAATTAATCGCTGTCAATTTATTAACGCGTTCGGGTGTTCCTCAGGGTCGGGTGAAGGGAGCAAATGCCGGTTTTGTAGGTAACTCGGACGCTGCATGTGCCGTGTGGCTTTAGGGATTCAGCTCAGGGGATCCGTGTGTTTTTACCTTTAAAGGAAAGTATTTTGGTGTTTTGCCTTAAACACAGGCTGTGGTTATTGCAGGGCTGTGTCTTTTGGGCTGGCCTTGAAGAAGCGGAGACGGGAGCTACGTGTGGCCAGGGCAGGGTGAGCTTCCAGCGCC
Source organism: Xenus cinereus (assembly GCA_025774025.1). Taxonomy (NCBI): domain Eukaryota; kingdom Metazoa; phylum Chordata; class Aves; order Charadriiformes; family Scolopacidae; genus Xenus; species Xenus cinereus. Next base: position 3,490,598 of record JAOXJK010000009.1, read on the forward strand.
CTTCACCAGTGGGGCCGGGAGCGGGAGGGCAGGATCCTGCCATTTAGGTCAAAATTAGATTTAAGCATGTTTCAGGAAGAATCCCTGTTTAAAATTATGTCTTTTAAAGTCTAATTTAGCCTTAACATATTGAAAAGTTACTCAGTGTAGAAACTCCCAGAAGAGGACACTGGAAGATGGGCACGAAGCCTCATTTTTTAAGAACGTTGGTGCGGAACTGGAGTTTGTGGCCCAAATAATTGGGTGTTTTGGTGCGAAGAGCGTTATTAATATTGTCAAATAATCTTTTAAGTTCATGTTCAGGGTGTGGGAAGGAAACGGTGCTGGGCTTGTTGCCCCCTTCACTGGAAACATCGGCTGCTGCTGCTGCTTGATTCATGCTTGATTCTGCTGAATCAAGAAGAGTGTGAGCAGCAGGTCGAGAGAGGTCATCCTGCACCTCCACTCTGCCCTGGTGAGGCCCCAGCTGGAGCACTGGGACCAGTTCTGGGCTCCCCGGTTCCAGAAGGACAGGGAACTGCTGGAGAGGGGACAGCAGAGGGCTACAGAGATGATGA
>JAOXJK010000009.1:3491358-3505877 GCA_025774025.1 Xenus cinereus
GAGTCTCCTTCTCTGGAGACATTCAAACCCCACCTGGACACGTTCCTGTGGGACCTGCTCTGGGTGGACCTGCTCTGCCAGGAGGTTGGACTAGATGATCTCCAGAGGTCCCTTCCAACCCCATGTAATTCTGTGATTCTGCTAACCTTTAACGCAGAACAGAGCAGTAAAAGAAAAAAAAAATACAGAAAATATCCAAACTTTACCCAAAGTGTTCTAAGCTCTGCGCATGTTGAAGGCAGAGGTGTGCTTTGTGCCGTCATGAACTTGGAAAGAAGAACTTGTCCCCCAGCCCCAGCGAAGGGGCACGGGAATGGTTCAATTGTTCGGCTTCGGAGGAGGAAAATGGCTGTTAAAGTCATCAGTCATTGCACAACACCCGAGAAAAAAAAAAAAAAATACAACGTTCTCACGTTCTGTTGTAATTAACTTTCCCCTAACTACGGCTCAGGAAAATAATGAGTGAAAATTGCAGTCACCAAAAAAAAAAAAGGATGTATTTAACAAAACCTGAACATGTGTGTGTTTATGATGTGTGGTAACGGCTTAAAGGTGTACAGGATGGGGGGGTTTGTATCGAGTTTACAGAAAATAGCCTCAAATTTAGAGTCAAGACTCTGGAAGCGTAAATCCCAGCCTTAAGGGTTGTATCGATCCCCTTCCTTAGGAAAAATGAAGCTACAAATGCAAAATAGGATAATACTGACGAGTTGAAAAGGTGCTACTTTAAACCAGGATTAAAATTAGTGATTTAAATGAATTCAAGCAGGTTAATAGGAAACGTTGGTTCCATCCCCCCCCTCCTGGAGCCGGGTAAAGGCAGGGGCTGAGCCCGGCGTCTCTGGGCTGACGCTGGAGGTGAGAGAGCGGCTGAGACGGGGTCGGCCCCGTCCATCGGGGCAATTTCTGCGGTTGGAGGAGCAAACCGGGCCAATTAATTAGATTTTTGCATCTTCACTTCTCACCGACAGGCGGGTTGGCCTGTATCTCACCGCCTGGGGATGAACTGAAGGCTGTTACCGGAGGGAGAAGGGTCACGGAGCTAAAAGCGCTACTGGAAAAGAGGTGACGTTTTTCTTTCTTTTTTTTTTCCCCCGAGTCTTTCATGTTTAAAAACATGAGCCACAAGGTGTTTCTGACGAGGTTCACTGGTGTCTCATCTGGCTGAGAGGGGCTGTGCCCGAGCAGCGAATGGGTACGCTGTGGAGCTGGGAGGGGAAACGCTGCGAAAACCCTTCCTTGGCTGGGAGTTTGGGATTTTATAATGGGATGTGGCCGACTCCCGGGGCCGGTGAGTCAGAGTTCGACGCCTTCACCTGGTGGGTTAAACTGGGATTAGAGGGCGCAGTGACTCACGGGGACAGCAGCCACCCTGTGCTACACGCACCCGCTCGTTCTGCGACGGTTTGCTTTTGTTTTCTGCTGAGATTATTTTGGAAAATCCTAAAAATCAGCGTCCCAGGGGAGAGCGTGCTGGCTCCCAAACTGGGACCAGTGTCAGTGCTGGGAGCGTAGCTCCGGGAGAGGGTCGCTGCAGCCTCTGAGCCTTTAAAGCCAGGTGTTCTAATCACAAAGTAATTATCTTTGGAGTTCGTATTGTGACAGATTCCTCAAGAATGGTGGTTTTTCTCATCCGGGATCGCTCCCTTGGGGTTCGCACGGTGACCGCCTGCTGATGCGGGACCTGACCTTGGGGATGGGGGGAGGCTGGAATCATTTTTAACTCCCCCATCTGTTTCCCCAGCCCGGGGCACAGGGTGAGGCGTTAAACAGCAGAAGGGATGTGGGGTCCGGCTGCCTCCTTCCTCCTGCACAAAGGCAGGATGCGGTTGCCCCTCGGGCAGAGCCCGGTCGGTGGCCAATGGCTCGGGGAATCAATGGCCCCTTTGTGTGTGTGCGGGGCCGATCCCAGCCCCGTGCGTTGGGAACAGCGGCCGCTCCGCAGGAGAAGGGAGATGAGACGGGAGCGAGCGGGAGCTGGAGCCACCGAGGGCTGGGCACCGGCACTCGACAGCGACGCAGGCGGGTGGCACAGAGATAGATCTTGTCGTTGCGTTGAGGTAATAAATCCGGGGCGCTGATGGAGAAACGGAGAAGGATGTTGTCCAACAGATGCTCCCAGTGGCTCAGGTTGCTCTTTCCAGCCGCGGGAGGGGAACAGGGGTTGGTCCCTGCACGTGAGTCACGTCGGCCGGTCCCAGGCCGGGGTGCGTGATGCTCTGAGCCCCCAGCCTGGGAAGCTCGGAATCCTTCTGTTTTTTACTGAAAAGAAAACACGGAAAAGGGCTATCTTGGGAAAGCCACTCCGGGGAGGGGAAGAATTGTTCAATTCCTTGGCAAAAGCTTTGTGTTAAGCCCAGGGGCAGATCTGCAGTTTGTGTAAATTGTTGTGGCTAAACTAAAATAAATGGCGTTTTGGGCTGCCGACGTCAGCGCGGGGACGGCCCCTGGAGACGAGCTGCAGCTCGAGCCACCGGCCTCCCCACAGCACGTGCATCACTTATCTGCTCCGCCAGATCTTCCTTTGAGTTTTCTCCCCACCCTTGACCTCTGCCAACGCCGTGTCCCACGACGGGGCCACAAACCTTCGTGGTGCCCGTGCCCTGACCCCGCGCGGGGCGGTGGGAGAAGGGAAGGTCCCCCCCGGGACAGGCTGTGCTCGGGAAGCTCATGCTGGGGTGGGGGCAGCAGCTCTTTCTAATTCTTCTTTCAGGTTTTAAAAATAATTGGCTTCAGCTTCACATGAAACAGAAGCCAGAGGAGCAGTTGTGAAAAACTTCAACCCCTTTTTGTGTATAAATCCCTCTCCCCCCGACGCTTCCGCTCTCCAGGGGAGGGGGGGAAACTCCCATTAAAAATTGATAGTCTCTCCGTCAGCTGGATTTGAATTCAGCAAGTGGATTTGACTGTCGATGTGAAAAAAATGACCTTTGTCAGCGTGATGATATTTTTTTAATGAGAGAGAACTGGTTTGGGGCCTTTCCAGCTTATTAAAAATCTTTGCGAGTCCACAGGCATGGGCGCGAGGGGACAAGAAGGGAAAATGACATCAAGTGCATGATTGGCAAAACAAAATTGAGCTCTTTCTAATTTATTTATTTTTAATCTGTTACAAGCAGGTGAATGAGTCCTTCTATTATTCATGCGGGAGGATAAAGGGAGCTGTTCTCCCAGCTTCGGGAGGAGGCAGACTCCGCTTTCAGCTTCAACTCTTCTTTCCAGACGAGGAAAGCGGACACCTCGCCGTTACCCAGGACAGAGATAAGTGAAGGTAGACGGGTGAAAAGGGAGTAATTCGCATGTTTTGTGGGAAAATAGGGCGTTATTCGGGAGGAGACCATCTCCACTGGCACAGGGTTCGTGTCAGTGGTCTGTGGTTCCCTGGGCAGGACAAATCTCACTGCCGGAAAAAAAAAAGCCTTTCATCCTCCCAGGGGGGATCAGACTATTTCAGCCGGAGCGTCCCACGAGCAGAATCACCCCGGCGGCGTCTCCTTACGGCTCTGGTTGGGCTCACGGGGATGTTCTCCATCTCCAGGGCTTTGCTCCATCGCTCGCCCCAACGACGCTGCACGCAGGGAGCACCTTGTCTCAAGGTCACCGCGTCGCCAAGCGGGGACTTGGCCCTTCTCCAGCTGCTGCTTCCTTCCTCCCGGCTCTCGGCGCCTTCCACCGCCTGCGCTGCAGCGTGGGGAAACCGCAGCGTGGGGAAACCGCAGCGATTGTTGATCTCATTTACTGCTGGGTGTCCTTTTCTGGGTGTTTTTTGCTGGAGGGGGTGGGGGCAGGAGGAGGAGGGAGATGAGGCTGGTGCTGAGCTGGGGATGCTGACTCGGTGTAAAGCCGGGCAGCTCCTGGGGTCCTTCCCTCCTGCCTCGGTTTCCCCATCAGCACGGTGGGTTCGGCGTTCCCTGGTGGCGTAATGATTCCTGTTGATAAAATGCTGGGTGATGCTCATGTGATTAACATCATTTTCTCATAACTGAGACTTTTTGCAGTTAAAGAGGCGACTTTGCTGCGGGGAGGCCAAGGAGCAGAACCCGTGAGTGCCGCGGCAGGGACACCCCACGGCTTGGGGACGCATTTATTCACGTAACGCTCTTCCTAAAGCCCCCCCCTGAGCTGCCTGGTGGTGGGATTCCCCACGGACGGATCCCAAACCTGGATAAAGTTCTGAGTTTGGAGGAAAACAGAGGAGAGGAATGAAGATTTACGGTTGCGGGGATAAGAGCAAGCGGCAAAACAACTATCCTCCTGGCTGTGCCCTTCTCCCACCCCTCTGCGGGACAGGCTTGGATGGAGTGGCTGCAGCTCCTGGCCACCGCCGCGGTCCTTTGCTGCTCCCTTTGCCTGGCTTGGCCTTGCTTTGGCACGGCCGCTGTGCTGGCTCCGTGGGGACCTTCCCCGTGCCACCGCGGCAGGATGGCAGCTCTGAATGCCGCTATTGTGAGCCCCGCGGCCGCCAGGCTCGCGCTCGGAAGGGGCCCCGGCTTCTGGGTGAGCTGTGACGGTGCTGCAGGTCGAAAGGCTGCGGGGGGACGCTCCCGGGACGAGACACCGAGTCCTGCCCCCCCTGAGCCCCGCTGCTCCGGCTGCCACGCTCTCCTGCCCCAAAGGAGACCTTCTGATCTCCAGGTTATAGAAGATGCAGGTGTCCCCCCTGCTCCTTCCCGCACCCGCTGCGATCCCCAGGCCCCGTGGATGTGTCACACCCGCTGCCATCAACCACAAACACTTTGATTTTTGTCAAAAAAAAATAATCACCTATTGCTGGAAGTGAGGCCCCCAAAGGAGGAAAAAATTTCTCTGAAGATCCTGTCGACACCAATCCATTTTTTCTGCAGTAGGTTTCAGAGAAAATGAGAACTAGTAACTCTCATCATGTGACAGGAATTCTGGGGGGGCTCGGAGCTCTGGGACCCTACTTCTGCCTGTGCTGGACACCAGTTTCCCAGCTGGGTGGATCCTGGCATGGTGCCGCATGGGTCTCTTCCATATCAAGGAGGAACCGAGGTGGAGTTTAGATGTAACCAGCAGCGCTGGTTTATCTTGGCTAATTGCAGGGGGAGGATTTGCCTGCGGAACCCAGGTAGCACCAGCCCCTTCTCCAGCTCCTCCTGTGGTGGCCACTGTGGCCCGTCAGTGTCCCCGTGGCAGCCACCTCGGTTCCCTGCCTGCATATTCCCTGGAGATGGAGACATCAAGGATGCAAAAAGCAAGGAGCATCCCACCCAGCACCAGCCGTGGTGGCCCCCACGGTGACGTGCCATGTGTTGGACCTTGGGTGCTGGGACCGAGGACAGGTGAGCTGCCACTGCCCTGCCTTGGGGTGGGCTTGCTGCTCCGGCTTCCGGCTCCGGTGTAGGAGCTGAGATGGAGCCACTGGCAAGGAATTAACCCCGTGGTGCTTTGTCCTTGGTGGGATGGGACCTCTTTGGGGAGATGCAAGTGGGTCTGGATGTAACCAAACCTTGCATGGGATTTCTGGGCCAGAAACAGGGACTTGTCCTGCTGTGCCAGAGCCCAAGCAGTTGCACGCATTGAATTTTCCCCCAGACTGTGCCCATCGATGCAAAGCGTCTCCCGACGTGAGGAGTGGATAAGCGGCACAATGCCAAGGCAGATGGTGTGGCACAGGGCGGATGCAGCGGGACCTTCCCGTCCAGACCCCAGGAGAGGGTTGCCAAGATGTTCAGGGAGCCTGAAATCTGTCTGCCCCGGGGGTGAGTCCCCCAAAGCCAGCCCAGTGTGGCCGGACACGTGTCCCCGTCCTCCCGGGACAGGGGGTGTGCGGAGAGTGGGCTTTCTGCCCATTGCCAGCAGAGGGTTTGGGATTATTGTCTCGAACTGCACATCCCTGCGATTAATGAGCAGCCAGGGTGTCGTTTGAATTTAAATGACATCACAGATGCAGCCCTGCTAATTGCTCATTTGCTTGCAAGTGTGTTCAATCAGTAACAGAAACCTGAATCACGGAAACCCCTCCTGCGTCTCCTTAGGGGGCTGTGGGGAAGCAGCTCCTGTTTTACCCACCCCGGTGGCAGCGTGTCCCCGCTGCCCTGCGCGGCTCCCTTCCGTCCCGATGCTGGTCCCTGGCAGCCGGGGGAGCAATGCAGGTCACCTAGAAACCCTGCTGGGATAGATGGGAAGGATTTAAAAAGGGAAAATCTCGGCAGCGTCGGTGCTCGGAGAGATGCCATGCGGGGCCCGGGTGGGCTCGGGTGACCCTTGGGCTGCGGGCGGAGGGATGGCTCCAGCCCTCAAATATCCGCCCCCGTTTTGTGCCCAAACTTTTGGCTTTTATCGTAACTTAGTAGGAGCCTGAAGAGTGTTTTCTAGTGATGGTTACACAGAAAAACCACTGGGCTGAAGAGGTGATTATTAAAATTGCAAAATCGAATACCCCGGTGTTCAGAAATACCAGAATTTCAGCCTGAGCAGGTAGGGCGTGTGCCGCAGATAACCGGCTCCGGAATGGGAAGATTTGGGAAACCTTCGCTCTGGTTCTGCCCCACAGGATTGTTGTTCTCCCCGTCTGCAGGGCAAATGTGGCTGCGAGGAGAACCACGGCCGCTTCTGCGAGCTCTGATGCCGTGACTCAGGAGGTTTATGCTCAGTTCTCCCTCCCGCTGTGGGCATATCGGGGTGTTGGGACGTCATTCCCTTGGCACCGCTGCGCCGCCGCAGGCTGCAAGGTTTAGAGAAGGTGGAGGAGTTTCTGTCCCCGTGTTTAGAGAGCTACCAGCACTATACGTGCTGCTGCAATACAAATAAATTTATCGAAAAGATTATTTCTAAGCCCTGGTGGAACTGCGAGATCTTGGCTTCTTGTCCCGACCACGTTTCCTTTTCTTTCTCGCGTCCTTTGAAAAAAAAAATATCTGGCTCCTTCCCCCGTGACTCAGATAGGAGGAAATAAAATCCCCATTCATCATGTCGCCGCTTGAGTCAGATCGGCATTTACGCCATCGGTCTGGAGCAGGTTGGCTCCGTGATGGGTGTTTGCTTTGTTCCTTGTTATGAACGCAATTAATCTTAGAGGTGGACTTTGCCCGAAGAACTGCCTGAAAAGCTCGGGGGAATTCGGATGCACAGCTTCACCCCACGGAGAGGAGGTCCCTCCGTGGAGGTGTGGGGCTGAGCGGGGAGAGCAGCACCCTGCCAGGGACCGGGGCGTTTCTGCAGGAGTAACGTCACGTACCTGCTCGGCGACCGCGTCTGGTGCTCCCCACAAGCCTTCATCCCACACGCAGCGCCGTCCCTGTCACCGCAAGCTTTGGCTGTGATTTATAGCCCCCACCAGCCCTCTGCTGGGCTCCAGTAATCCCGCTGTCCTTACCTGATAAAAAAACCCACAATTAAACAGTCACATCAGTGTCTTGCTGCTGCCAGGCCTTGAGGGGCCCCGGGAGACAATTTGGGTTCCTCACTTCTGCCGAGAGCTGCCTCATCCACCGAGGGATTTGGACGGGGACGCTCAGGGCTGTGGGAACAGCCCCACTCTGCCGCCCGGGGAGGAGATGGGGAGAGGCGGCTGCCAAAATGTCACCACACCACGAAGGGCTTCTGCGCCTCCGGCGCGAGGGTGGTTACCTCAGCACCATGTTCAGTTTGGGGGTTCACAGCCAGGGAAAGACCAGGGCACTGGTGTTTTCCTTACCTGGGGCACGACAGGAGGGATGGGGACACATCTCCAGCTGGGGCTGGCGCAGGGACCTGCCTCCCTCCTGCATGGCACGGCGCTGGGAACAGGTAAGTGCTCGGGGAAGCAAGGGGGAGGTGGAAAATCCTTCCTCACACACGAGGGTCTGGCACTGGCCATATCTCCTGGCCACACAACCCAGGGCTACCGAGTCCTCGGTGTAGCTCCATTTGGACCATCTTAAACTCCAGAAGAACAAACCGCTGAGGTGTGCAGGGCTGTGCTCAGAACGGGCTTGGGCTGATGTTCGGGGGGAGCACAACAGGGCTGGACGTCAGGACAGAGAGACTCAGCCTGGAAGGATGATGGTGGTCGCTGTGGGTGGAACTGGAACGGCCCTGGGAGATGGCAGAGATGTGAAACTCCCAATGCTGCCTGGTTTCTACCCGCTCTGCTGAAGGATCCTGGGGCAAATCACTTAACCTCATCCAGCCCTTCCCCTGGGAGAAGGAATTCATTGCACTGAATTGTTTTGTTTTGATGGTCCCTCTGAAGCAAGCCGACTGCCATCGCCGCTGACACACCAACCAGGTCAGGAGAAGACTCTGCCAGGTGGGGGGCAGGGCCCGTCTCATTCCGAGTGTGCAGATATGAAAATAAAGAGATTTCAGACCCTGGGTGCGAGTTGAGTCTTAGTGTATATCGCAGTGAAATGAGCCGGGGTCCTCGCTGGGGCATGGAACGAGCTGTTTGCTTTGTCCACTCCCTCCCTTTGCTGGCTCCGAGCCCTGGCGTGGGGCAGCACCAACACCTTCATCCGCTGGGCATGTTTGGTAGCCATTCATGAGCAGAAAGTAGCCCCCTTCTCTCTCTCCCGTGCTTGAAGCTTTGCTGTGGAGCAGAGGACATCGGCAGCACCTTTAATGAGAAGAAAATAGAGGGTGGTTTGTATTTTTAAAGGCGACAATCTTGCTACAAATTGGGATGGATTATCACAGAATGGTTTCCAGTCCCATTGAATGGGATGGATTATCACAGACTCATTATCAGGTGCCTACACTGGTAGCACGGGTTTGGATCAATCAAATCTGGGGATAAAGAGGTTTTCGGTGTTGGATTTATTTTTCTTTCTCTGTGATGTCAGCCTGCACCCCAGAGAGAGAATACCCTGGCTCGGTGTCATTACTTTAATTGGCCTGATCCTCTGCAGATGCCATTTGTGGGCTGATGAAAGCTGGGGAAGGGGCTGGTGCATCCCCACTCACACTCAAAGGAACACGCAGGACGCCAGAGGCTGCCGGTGCCGCGCTGCCTTTCGACACCACGTCTTCCCCCGGGGGTCTTTTACAGAACTTGCGGACTATTAAAAAGCCACATCAAACAGCATTTCTTCCATTTAAGCTTCATGACAGAAGCCAGTCCAGGGTGTTGAAACCCAGCTGGGAGCTGCTGGGCTGTAATGGGGAGAGTTCATTAGGGGAGTCCCCGGCTGCTGGCATCTTTCAGGCTTTTCAGCTGGAGGAAACGGAGGTGGTGGCGTTGGATTGCTGTGCTTCGGAGTAGCATGGCCAATTTCACATCCTCATCAACCAAAGCCGTGGCAAACTTGGTATTTTTATTTTGAGGAAGCAGGTTGCTTAGTGGGTTTGTTTTTTTTAACCAAATCACGCTATCGGTCCAGCTCTTTGAATCACCCAGAGACTAACCTTAAAAGAAAACAGCAATGGCCGTAACTTATTTACTTTTGGGCAACTTCTATACATAAAGGTGGGGGAATATAGATTTTATTTCAGCATGCACAGGAAACAGTGTCTTTTTTTTTTTTTCCCAAATCACTTTTAAAAACAGAACTGCAATAGATTTGGGGCATTTTCTTGAAGAAACTCCAGGTGCCCTGGTATGTGTCTGTAGGGATGTGTCCCGGGAGGTTTCCCAGTGCCTGGACTCGGCTTCCAGCTCCTTTCGCCCTTAACTGAGGCTTTAACTCTGCCCTTCGGTCCTTTCCAGGTCCTTTTCCACAAAGGGGTGAAGCTGAAATCTTTGTTTTTTGATGCTCAGGGTGGAGAAAAGGCCGGTATCTGAATTTTAAAAGCAGGGCAGTGAGAAATACAGGGAGAGGAGACAAGAGACATGGCAACAGCCTCCCGCTGAAAGAAGAGAGTCGGGCATTCAGTTACTCGTGTTGTCTGCGTGCTCCTCAGAGCCAACTTTCCTTCTCCCCTCCTTGGATGTCACCTCCAAACACGGGCAGATGCCAAGCACTTTAGCTTGCCCGGTGTTTTGGCGATGCTAAGAGAAGTGAGGTGAAAACTCTGCCTGTGTCAGCGTTCCCGTAAACCTGCCCCCGCCGTGCCTCAGCGCAGGGGACCTACGGCAGCCCAGGGAAACCTGCAGACAATGCCTGCTTTGTCCACCTCCCTTCTCCTCGGGTGCCGTGAGATGCTGAGTCCAAACATTTAACCACAAAATGCATTAATTACCGTCCAGCTCCCCGGGGTAAGGACTATATGCCAGTAACCAGGAAAAAAATAAAAAAAAAGCGCCTGCTATTGCATGGAAAGTACATCGATTGTTAAATGACTCCGAGCTGCAATTACTGCCACTAAAAGTTCTTGATTAACATTTCCTAGAAACATTTAGGCCTCCAACCCTTGTGCTTGGAGCAGCGTTCACTTGGCCCAGGCTAAAAAGAGGAGCGACCCAGAAATTGTGGGATGAAGTCACCTTCCCACATAATGACACGGGATGCGCCCTCTGCTCCTGTAATTCTGCCCCAACCCACTCTATTTTTCTGTTTCCCACTCTATTTTTCACCGGTGGGAGACGTTAACCCCGGGTCCGGTTCCACGCAGCGCTGCGTCTCCTCAGCTGCTCGCTCCGGCGCCTCGTGGGAGCAGCTCCGTCAGCCTGCAGCCAACGCTAAAATTTGGCATGCGCCCCGGATGAAAATGAGCTATCTAGGGACAGCTGGTTGGGAGTTACAGCGAACGGCAAACAGTCTGACACAAGCAGAAGTTTGATTTCCCCCGCACTCCCTGTAAATCTGGCGGGCTAACAGCCTCCCGTCGCCTTCAAAACCAAACGCGGCTCAACACAGGGGTAATAAAATACGAATGAGCAATTTCAGCGGAACAAAATACTCCGTCCTAGGTGGCAGGTGATGGATGGAGCCCAAAATCATAGAGTCATAGAACTGTCTAGGTTAGAAGGGACCTTTAAGATCATCTAATCCAACCATAAACCTTGCCTGGTGTGTGGACGGGAGGCTGAAGGAAACTGGAGCGTGTGGGGTTACTTTGCTGAAGGGGCACCATCACAGCAGAGCATCTGGGACACGTGGTCTCCGGGCCTTCGGTCACCGCTCTTCCGCTTGGAGTCTCCAGGGAAGGACCTCGCAGCGTCCCGGCTGCAGACGAGCCCAGGAACCCGAATTAGCATCGGAATGAGAACGCTGGTATTTTTAAACCAGGGCGTGTTCGTTTCTGCCTTTCTTTTAATAGGTGTCCGTGGGCAGGTTCTTCTCGCCGCTTCATCCACCATTGCTTTTAAAGAGCTCTAACGAACCCCACGCTCAGGCCGGGCTCTCGCTTCCAGCTGCGGTGGGCAAGGGATGGTCCAGGAAGCTGTCACTCTGCGTCCTGCCTTCCAACCCTTCCTCGGCTCCCTTCCTCCTCGAAGCGCTTTCGTTGTGCTTTAAAAGCCGGGGTGTTCCTCCGGTGCCGAGCGGCACCACCACCTGTGTGCTGAGCTCCTCCAGCGCTCCAAAAACTCCCTGTAGGAAGAAAGAGCCATTTTCTGAACCCCGGGGGGGGTCAAGGCGGCAGCGAATTCCACCGGCTGAACGTGCACAGCAAGGGCCAGGGTAGGAGAGCGCTTGCTTTGATATCTTTAACATCTGATGCCTCCGGTTTCAAAAGCACTTGGAAAGTCTGAGACGGAAAATCGCTGCAGAAAGGCCAAAAGTGCTAGAGAAGTGAAACAATAATACGCTGTTTTGCTGCTCTGCCAAATGGAAATAAAGCCTTCTCAATACAGCATAAAATAATATAGAGGGAGCGACCTACTGATCTCGGCAGAGGTGGGGGGGCCAGGACCGCTTTGTTCCGACTCCCTGACTTGGGGCAAATTTAGCTTTGAATAAGTCACTTCACTTTTCTGACTCATTCCTCACAGCTGTAAAAGGTGGGGGAACGCTCACTTCCCTATGGATTGTCAGGAGGACTGGTTATTTATTTTGTAAAGCTGGGGAAAATTCTAAGTATAATTGCAGAAAAAAAAAAAAAATTCTTCCGGAATAACATAAGCAATAATTACAGAACTAGGAAAGAATCGAGAGCTTTCAAGGTTCCAAACTGTTCTGAGCATCATTAGAGAAAGAGGTTTCATTTGAATGGGGAGGCTGAGGGGGTTTAGTAGGTGCCAGCTGGAAACCAGGAAAATGTCATCTAAAAGTAAAATAACCAAGAAGATATTAAGCAACAGACGAGACTGGTGCAGCTGGGTAGAAATGAAATAACCCAGCTATTAGCTGCTCTGCAAGATAACAGCATGTGAGCTCTTTTGTTAGGGGAGAAATTCAGTGGTAGCGAGGAAAAAAAAACCCAACCCTGGCAGCTCTTTTGTACGGTTGGTAAAACACACAAAAAAAAGCCCAAAATGCCTCGCAGACCTCAAATTTGTTGCTCTACACGTACCTTTAGTGGTGCCGTGGGAGAGCTATTGTACTAACACTGCCTTTTCCAAAGTAGGTGGTTCTTTGCTTCGGGGAGGCTTAGAAAGTATTTCAAGTTTTACAGAACCCTGTGATTTTGAAACTTTTGGCGGAGGAGGATGGGGAAGCAGAGAGAGGAAGGCTTGGTCCTCGGCTGAGCGGGGAGTATCTGGCTCAGTGGTCCTTAACCTGGCACAGCTCAGCCCCGGCTCAGAGGACGCAGCTCTCGTCTTTCCCATCAGGGTAAGAAATCAGTAAAAGGAGTAACAACAGAAGTGAGAGGGTAACAACTTTCCCCCACCAGCGTGCTGCAACAGCTTTGCAGTAAGAGCCCCTTATCACCAGTTCCTGAATCTACTGGGAACACTGGGCCCAACTGGTGCAAATTTCTAACTCTGCCTTGTGGAAAAAACGAACGTAAACCCCCAAACCTGATGCCCGTGGAAGGTTTCTGTGACAATCCCATTTAAGGGCAATGTTTTTCCCTCCCATCCATCCCACCCACGCTCTAACGACGGTGCCCTTTGTGGTAGAGGCTGCAATTAATTTAAGGGTGATTATTCAGGGAGGTTCCTGGACAGGGCTGGACTCCGCGGTCCTGCCTTGCTCCCGGATCGGTTTGGTTACAGTCACACACCAATTTCCAATTCAGACTGTCCCACCCCATGAATCAGCCAGATTCCTTGGACTCTCCGTAAAACAAACAGAAAGGAATCTTCCAGCTGAGGAGGGCCGTGCAGGAGCTGTAGGAAAAGGGAATGAAAAGGACTTTGTCACATCGGTTGCCCAGCCCTATCCGCACCAGGAGAGGGGCCGGCAGCCGTTTTTCCTGCTCTAGATGAACAATTCAAGGGCATTCAAAGATGAAATTTGCTTAAAGACATCCGGTTATGCAGAACTGAGGGTAGTAAAACGCCCAGAGAGATATGAGGCTTTGTTATTACCAGCGAAGGCTCCGTTGGTAACCATTTCATCCGGAGCCATTTCTGGCTGCACGGATGCATTTGGGTACAAATTACAGGGAGGCTTCGTCCCAGCGCCGGGTCACAGACAGCATTAAAGCAGCAAGAGCTGCATCTGCAAGTCACTCAATGCCACCTCGGGGTATCCCACAGCCCCAGCGCATCCGACCCTGGGAACGGCTCTGCCGAGACATTCAGGTGCAGCTCAACTCAGACTATTAAAAATAGAGTCTGAGCTCCTGAAAAAACGGCAGGACTGGGAGCCAGGGCGGGTGCTGCCGAGGCATAAAAGCCACTCTGTTCGCAGCGGCTTGGGCTCCGCAGGCATGAAGTCGCATGGGGAAAATGTGATCGCGGGCTGCGCGCTGCCTTGTGCTATTTTGGTGGAAAGACTGGAAAAAAGGGCAAACGGTTTCATTTCATTCTGACGTTTCGCCCAATTCCGTCCAGCTCCTCAGTCCCCGACCTTAATAGTGAGGGAGAAACTAGGCTGGAAACACTCCTCCTTACCACTTGAAATAGATTTTTCCCCCAGCCAGGAAAGAAGCTATTTCTGGTGCTCCGGCCCGTGGTGTGGTGGGTCCGTGAGGGGGAAGTTTCTAGTTTGGAAGCTTCTCCCCGCAGGCGAGGCGGGCTGCAGCTCCGGGGCTGAGGCGATGGCGGCGAGGGGGGGACACGACATCCCCTCCCCGGGCCTGGCAGCGCCCACAGGGCCGCGGCCTGCGCCAAGGCCCTGCCCAAGCAGGCCGCTCCCAGACGTTAGGTCATCGGGCACCGCACCAGCAGCGGGGCCTCACCCCGGGGGGTTCCCCCCGCCGCCGCGGAGGTGTCCCACCGCCATCCCGGGGCCGTCCCTTCGCCATCCCGGGGGCCGTCCCCCGGTCCCTGTCCGCCGGGGTCCCCCCAGTTTCCCCTCAGCCGGCGCCGCGACCCGGGGTCCGCCACAGAAACCGTTGCCCCCTCAGCGCAGGCCACGCCCCCTCAGCGAAGCCACGCCCCCTCGGACCAGGCCACGCCCCCTCGGCGGTCCCGGCCGGGCGGCCGTGGCGGGGCGGGGCGCAGTCGCGCGCAGGGCGGGTGAGGCGCGCGGAGCGGAGCGGCGTCGCCGTCGTTGTCCCGGCTGGCAGCGGCGGAGAGGCGGGACGCATGGCGCTGTCGGTGCCGGTCAACGGGCTGAAGGAGGGCGACAAGGAGCCCGTCATCG
>JAOXJK010000009.1:3513234-3538127 GCA_025774025.1 Xenus cinereus
TGTCCAGGTGGGGTTTGAATGTCTCCAGAGAAGGAGACTCCACCACCTCTCTGGGCAGCCTCTGCCAGGGCTCTGCCGCCCTCAAAGTGAAGAAGTTCCTCCTCATGTTTAGGTGGAACTTCTTATGTTCAAGTTTGTGCCCGTTACCTCTTGTCCTGTCGCTGGGTGCCACTGAAAAAAGACTGGCCCCATCCCCCTGACACCCACCCCTTAAGTATTTATAGGCATTGATCAGATCCCCCACTCCTTCCAGTATGTAAATACACAGTATTTAGTGTTTATAAATATTCTGAGAATGCTCCTCTATGTGCATTACGTGGAGATACCTTCAGGATATCTGGTCTGGGTGCGTCAGCTGGACTTTGAAAGCAAAGGCGAGTTCCTGCAAGATGATCCCGGGTTTGACTGTGAGCTTGTTATGTCTTTGGAAGAGCTAGTGATGTGAAGACTGTAGGGGCACCAGAACCTATGAACTGTTACCGAGTCTGATCAGTCAGTACCTGTGAGCATGTGTAGTCCTGCCTTCTAATGAATGCTCTGTTCTCTCCCGCAGGCTGGCAGCGATGGCGAAAGCATAGGAAACTGCCCTTTTTCACAGAGGTTGTTCATGATTCTTTGGCTGAAGGGAGTGGTGTTCAGCGTCACGACAGTTGACCTGAAGAGGTAAGAAATGCTTGGCTTATCTGATAAGCGAGAGTACGGTATGTTGGTGTAGCAAATGTTTCTTTGGGGCTTGGAGGTCTTGCGTGGCTTATTTTCTGGAATTAAAAAGAAAATCTGCCCTCATAAATGCCAAGATTCAACCTTGATGTAAATGGTGCATACGTTGATGGTTAGTTATGAATGTCTGTAACCAGAAATAATTGGTCTGATAAATTATCTTGAATTTGTTAAATTCAACTTCTCCTGTAAAACTAATAGCTGATGTGAAGTCTCTTATAACTCAATACTGAATCCCACTAACTTCACATCGAGACCCCGTAAGTGAAGACTCCTGGGCGGGTGTTTTATATCAACCAATCTTTGACCAAAGCTCCAATGATCGTAACTGGCACAAATAATGGGCAACCCACTCTTTTTTTTTTTTTTTTAAGTTATCAAGTTATACTGCTTACTACGCAATAAGAATAAAAACATTGTAAAAAATATCTGTCCATGAGCTACATATGAGTGAAATGCTGGGAACAAAATATTCTGCCTTCGTATAGCGTTAGCCAAATGTGCCGTGATGGTGCGTGTCACCTAAATTGCAGCTTTTCCATCTAGGAAATGAATACCTTCGTGGATAAGAAGGGTGAGATGTGAATCCAGGAGCCTTAATTTGGATTGGGTGTATTTTAGAACTGGTAATGCTAAATTCAGCAGAGGCCTTGTGTTTGTTTTTGGTGTGAAGTAATGTTTTCACAGCACTAATGTAGTGTAATGTTAGTCGCTGAGCTCTCTGGAGAGAGGAGAGGCTGCCAGCTCTTACAAACCTTATTTTCAGAAACAAAGCCAATAGAAATATACAGTGTTCTCCGACGAATCGAGCGTAAAATGTGTAAGAAAGAAATCAGTCTGAAAGATTTAACCTCCTCTTGTAATTTTTTTTTTTTAAGGAGGTGACTTGTTTTGATTTTTAAAAATCACTGAAGTTGCTGCTTCAGCGCTGGCGACTGGTGTTAAATATTTCCATGTGTAGTGAGGCCAAGGCCGAGCACTGAGGGGGAGAAAGCAACTTTTTTGTCAGCTGGGTGTGCATTTGTAGCAGCTCAAAGGTTTTCTCTGGCCAATCTGAGATTTTACTGCAAGTATAATTGTTGCTGCTAGCACACAGAAACCAAATATATCATATCTTCCCTTTAGCGCTGCGTGTGCTAGTCTGTAGTTTGTAGTGCTAGTTTGTGCTGTTTGTAGTTTGGGAGTTGATGGTGTTATTTAACCTATTGCAGTTATTTGAGCCGAGGAGGGGGAAGAGAAGAATGTTGAAAGAGACATTTTATACTTTTTCAGCGGTTTTACTGCTGAACCAATCTGAGAGATACCATTAAAATGCCAAAGATGCCTGATGAGCTGGCTTTATTTGTGTCCCTTTGGCAACTTTGAGTAATTGGATGGGGAAGTGGGATGTAAGGCTAACTTTTAGAATATAAATTGGTTGCAGATGTTTACAATTGTCCTTTCCTACACAAAAAAAAGCTTTCTTTCAGTGTTGGTAGTTTGGGGTTTTTTTTTAATATTGGGGAGGGGAAAAACATAAAATAAGTGCAAATTAAAAATGCATGGGAGTAGGTCAAACGAACTCTACTTTTCTTGTTGTACACAGAATGTATTTTCTGGTCAAGGAAAAGCAGGACCACTGAAGCTAATTCAGATTTGGATAGGTGTTGATAGAAACTTAATTCCTGTTATACTTTTATTTAGAAGTTCATAGATACAAATTTCTCATTCTGGATTGTCTAATACCTAGTTGTAGAATAGCGGAGCTGCAGAACGTCACATTTGGTGAACTGCTAAAGTGGAAATGTTTTACATCAGATGGTATAAAATGGTTTTTTTTTTTTCCCCCCGTTAGCATTGCTAGGATGATAATAGGTGCTAGATGTTGCTTTAATGCTTCTAATACTGTCACAAGAAATTGCTTTTACAGGTACATTATTCAAGCCAAATTCTTTCTGTACCTGTTAAAGACAAACTTGTTGAAGAGCTGGGTGGTGATGGTTTTAAGCACCTGAATTTATTTTGCTAGCCAGAGAAAGGGTTTGCTTCCAAACCACCCTTCTGCCTCACAGTGTAATTTCTGCACAACAGCAGGGCGAGCTCTGTCTGTTTGTCAGGCTTAAAAGGTCATGGTTGGGTACAGAAGTTCACAAGTGACTTGGGACACAGGAAAAACTGAGTCTGATTTGTCTGACTCTGTGTGGCGTGTATTTTTTTCCCTTCCATAATTGTGTCGGACATCATACTGTGCTAACAAAAGAACGTTTTGCAGTTCTCAGTTCTATTCTTAAGACACAAAAATATGCACATAGGCAAACGAAGTGGGACGGACCGCCCTTTTGGAGGAATCGTGCACTTTTTGCTTCTGTTTAGTCAGACAGAGGCTTTATTCTTTCCCTTTTCAGAGGCAGCATTTCAGCGCTCAGAGATTTGACGTGTTGCGAGGACTAGAGCGGAGATGCAGTACGGAAACCATTTGCTGGGCTCGTAACACCATTCAGGGCCAGTTGCGTTCAGTTAACTTTTGAAATCCCATTTTATACATCTTTATTGTGTGGTTTTACAATTATGTTGACAGACAAAGATTAAATAAAGAGATTAGTAAATATTAAAGGCTGCCCAGAGGTGAATGCAGCTTCAGCAGTGTAAAATACTGCTTGGTGACTGGAGACAGGGTTGTTTTTTTTTTATTGCTGGTGTCTTTTTTTCCACATTACTCTTCAGACACTCCTTGCAGTATACTTGTGTAATTTATAAATCACTCTAGAGCATATTACATTTGAGGACAGGCTTCTGTCTGATCTTCGAGAAATAATTTGAATACTAATTGCTATTCTGGTTTGTGGCAAAGCCATGAAATGTTTACACCTTAATTCTGGTGTTCCAGAGCCTGCCCGCTTCATTAGCTAGTGACAGCCAGATAGTTTGGGATGTGGCCCTGCCTCCAAATAACCCGGTAAACTTTGGGGCAGGTACTAACTATGATGAATTGTTTTGGGTGGTTATAGAAGTTTTTGGTTTGCTTTTAAATAAGTTGTCCGGCTTTATCTCCGAAGTAAGCTTCGCTGTAATGTTTTTAATTGCCGCCTTGTTCTGACTATTAAGGGGAGTTGTGCTCTGAGCCTTTTAAGGCCATTCCTGTGTACTTGTGGCTCTCTAAAGGCTGCGGCTTGTATGTGGTAAACCAGGGTTTGTTTATCATCTACTGGCAAGAGCAGCGAACTGGAAGTCAAACCCTGTATTATGTTTGGGCTTTGGCTGTGGGACGTTAATCTCTGCTTTCTTTTCCTTGGAGGATACAGGTGGTCTGGCTGGAGTGGGAAGAGGGGGTAATAAAATGCTCTGGGATCCTTGAGATGCACCCTGATTCTTTGGGAGACTTTTTTGGTTAGTTCATTAGACTGGTCTGTTTCTGAAACAAAATCTTTCCTTTGATAGCATTACTGCAAATCCGGTGGTCTTGCCTCTGTTTGTTTTTAAAATAACATTCCTTTTGAGGAATTTTATCTAGCCAACATGCGAAATTGGAAGTGAGCCACGATGACTTCCTGCAATTGTTGTGGGTTACAAAGCTGTATTTAAATGAAGTGTTAAGCTACTTAAAGCATTAACCGATGACAGACTTTAAATCCTGAGAGTAAGAGGGCGATGGCAACTATTAGTGAGAAATAACTTCTTGGAAGCTTAAAAATTGAAAATGGTTAAATTCTTCTATTAGTAAGAGGTCTGACACCTGACTAAAAGCAGAGTGTTTAATGTTCTTAAGTATGAAAATCAGTTTTCTCATTCAGTTCTACACATAGTGCCAAGTGCTCGGATCTAAGTGTGCTTTGGCAGTACGTGCTGTCGGTGTTTGCCCTGCTTAAAATGCTCAGCAATGGGCAGGACGTGAAATTCTGGCAGGGGTTCTTCACTTGAAAAGCAACATTTCTAGAGGATAAACTTGTAAACTGTGCTCAGTTTCCCAAACCTGAGTGCTCTCCCTGAAAACACCGGTTTCTCCCGCTACCCTGCACTACTGTGGCTGTGTATGTTACTAACCAGTTTCCCCTCCGGTACAATCAGGAGGATTACCTGAACCAGTACCCAGTAAATCCAGTTGGTGATCCTTGGTGCTGGCTCAGAAACGTGGTTGCATCGTACAAAGTACAAACCTGGTTCAAGGGTTAGGGTCCCGCTTGGATTTGTTCAAACAGTAACAAAGGGGCAACTTTATCTTGGCAAACTCTCTGCTGGCTGAGGTTGGTTTGCTGTTCCTCACCCAGCACAAAGCTGGCAGAAGGTGCTGGGCATCCTGTAGCCCGTGCTCTGGTCAGCATGGCTGTAGTTGTAGGTTGTGCCTCGTCCGGATCGTGGCTACCTTCGGATCTCCGTACACAGGGATGGGCTGAGGAACCAGGAATTGCAGACTGTCCTCTAAACCGTGGAGAGGTTCCTCGAGACGTTAGACCTCGTCCTTCTGAGCAGTCACCCTGGACTGTAGTCAATAGTTTCATCAGAGGGAAGTTGTAAGTGCTGCTACTGAAGAAGTGCCAAGCAGTGCTGTAATTTTATTTCTGGTTGCACCAGCCTGGGACTAACTAATGCTGTCATGATTTACTGGGGGAAAATTGGCTGCAGCTTTTTAGATGATGCTTTGGATTTTATAGCTTGTAGTGAATCCACATCTCGTTACTGACTTCAGCTTTGCATCTGAATCTGCTGATGAGGCAGATGTGAGAGCTTTACATTAAAGGCGTTTTGGGGTGAATGTATATGTGCAGCTGACACATAGGCTTCTAAAGAAATCCCTGCGGTGCTGTTTCTTGTCAGCACAGCATCAAGGCACGACTAGAGGAGAGAGAAGCCAATTGCTTATAAAATAGACTGGTTTAGCTTGATAAGGGTTAGTATGAAAGGAGCTGGAGTGAATAGCGAGAGGTATTGCCAAAACTGACTTAAGATTTAGAAATGTCTGAGTATTTTAGCTTGATGGTATTTCTCTTGTGTCTAGTCTTGCTAATGCGGGGGATCCTCCTCCTGTTGGCCAAGTGTGCTGCTCTTATTTGTAAATAGTTTTGTCACTGGAGAAAACTTTAAGCAATATTTTTAAAATATGATGTTTAAGCATCTGTCAGCTTGCCTAGAACCAGGTTCTGCGTGCACATCAGAAGTAGTTTATACATACTGCTCTATCTCAGACTTGCTTATTTCCAGAGAAGCTCTGTGTAAAAGGGGAGGATTATCACTGATCGCAGATTACGCTATATATAAACTCTGTACTGCAGGTCTTGGGAAAGAGAATGTGGTGTTTATATCTCCCCCCCACTAATCAACATTATATTGACTTGAGAAAAAACATAGCCAGAAATAGAAGGAAGCAGCTGGTTTTAAGTATTTGAAATTGTTATCCAGTATGTATTCAAAGTGCTAATCAAGCTGTAAACTCACTTTTTTAAAAACAAAAACAAGTGATATATTTTTAAAACTGCAAGGACACGAAAACTTCAGGCAGTGCTTTTGTGATTGTAGCAATGAAAGCTGGGGTCATGGATGTCCCGTGCTTACTTCTGTACTGGTTTGTATTTCACCCTAGAAAACCAGCAGACCTTCAAAATTTGGCTCCAGGCACTCATCCGCCCTTCATCACCTACAACGGTGAAGTGAAAACAGACGTGAATAAGATTGAAGAGTTCCTGGAAGATGTTTTGGCTCCACCCAAGTAAGCACGAAAATGATAATTTCTTACCTTAGATTAAATGGAGTGTTCTCAAAGGGGTTTTTCTGCGCCAATTAAGACATTCTTCAGCATCAGTAAACTGAAGATTAGACATTGAAAATAGCTTGGAGTTCTTGCTTGTCCCTCCAGCTCCCCCATCTGTGTATTAAAAAGTGCTTTGGTATTCCTCAGAAAAGTGATTAAGAAGTGTTGTGTTTAAAAATCTTAACTTAAATGGAAGTGTGTGATACTACACTTAAGTGTAAATCCTCCAAATTAATCTGAAAATGGATAAATTGGCAAATGTACATGATATAAAATATATATATTTTTTTAAGAAGGGCTGTTTTGTGCTCGTTAATATATGATGAGCATCATTCTGCTAAATGTGCTCTAGATCTTCTCCTTTCTGCTTCTTAGGTACCTGAAACTTTCACCAAAGCATCCAGAATCAAACACTGCTGGGATGGATATATTTGCCAAATTTTCTGCGTTTATCAAAAATTCTAGACCAGAAGCTAATGAAGGTGGGTTACTTGGGGGCCGATAGTTGTGTCCACGTTGTTTTATTGTCTTGTGCTTTTCAGAGCTGCTTGACTGTGAAGTGTCTGACAAATACTGCTGTGTGTTGATGGACACTTGAGGGAGTAATGAATTAAACCTGTGATTTAAAGTTAATGATCTGAGACAAAGTTTTTAACACTTCCAAAGAGAACTTCAATTAGACAGCGTTCCATGAGAATTTGGGGGGGGGGTGTTTGTAGATACATGGATTGTAAGATATCCCTGGCATTGAAATGTCTTGACTCAACAGCCACTTAAAACTCTTGAACTAAGTCGAAATGATTTTAACATCCAGAAATAAATTCCAGGCTGAGTTTGTGTCATGCCCCAGCGGTTGAGTTGCCACATGTTCGCTGCGAGGCCGTTCTGTGCACTTCATTATCTGACCTTTGTAGGATTGAGGGCTCCCTGGGAATTCAGAATTCCCAGTTAAGCTTAGTTGGTGTTGCTTTATTTAAAGGATTAAGACCTTTATGTGGAGCAAACATAGTAGATGGAAGGAAGAGAGATCAATGAAATAAAGAATGCACAGTTAGGTCTTTAAGTAGTTTGGTACAAATCTCTTGCCCTTCCTGTGCTTGGAGGGAAAACTCAGGCCGGGGAATGAGAATGCCTTTCCTGCTGTATTTCAAGTGGAGAGAGGCAAAATGTATGTAAACAGTGAGAAATTCTTTTCGATTTTGTGGGGTGTGCTGCCCTCTGCTGCTGTGTTTAGTCCTGGCTGTCGGCTGAGCATGTGACGTTAAACAGATTACATTTAAATGAATATAAACCCTAGCATAGCTTAATTCTAATTAGCTTAAGCCAGTTAGGAATAGCCTTAAGAAACTGACATAAGCCACTTTTTAAACCAAAAATAAACGCTTGTGGACAATCTCTCAGAGTATTTTAAATTAGTGCAAACTCATGTATAAGCCAGCCTTTAAATAACCTGCATCTGTGTGGTGTTTTAAGGGATCCTAGTTTGATTTCAGTGTTAATAGTGACCATGAAGGCAGCTCCAGCAGTAGTGTTGCCACAAAATTTGTACAAGGGTTAAGAACCCTTCAGTATACAGCATGTTCTGGGTAGTACAGTAATGGGGATTTTATCTTTCAGATTTGCTACTAATAACAATATTCTGAACGATTATGTGCTTTGAAATTTGTGAGCTGTGGTTTGGTTTGGCTTTCTTTTTTGTTCTTAAAACTGTTCCTTCCTCCGCAGCCTTAGAACGTGGCCTCTTGAAAACCCTCCAGAAACTGGATGAGTATCTGAACTCTCCTCTTCCTGATGAAATAGATGAAAATAGCATGGAGGATATTACAGTTTCTACCCGCAAGTTTCTGGATGGCAATGAGATGACATTAGCAGACTGCAACCTGCTCCCCAAACTACACATTGTCAAGGTAAACGCCTTGTGCGGCGTTACGGGATAACGAGGGACAAAATGCTTATGGGTTATGACATTCTGGGGTCCAACTAATTTCAGCTGTTTGTAAGCTCCTGTGTAAGTTTAACTGCAGTACTAACATTGCGTAAGATTTGGGTTACTCCCAAATTAGGGATCTAATTAGGGATCTTTAGAGGTAGAGCAGTTGAATTCAGCAAAGGTGTGAAGCATTAGACAAGTTGGGGGGCAGATGATAAAATGGCAGCTGAAACCCATTTTTCTGCACTGACCAACATTTAAAAGAAGGAGGAAGGTGAACATCATGTGGCATTTAATATTTGAAGTGGATGTCTTCTCACAGCTGTAGAGAAAACTGCTCCATTAGCCACAAAGTAAATTACAAATTTTAATAGAAGGATTGTATTTAAAAAAAAAAAAAAAAAGTCTAGAAAGACGTGGCCTGGGATAACTAGAGGAGTGAAGATGTGCCTGTATCATCCTGGTTGGATTTCTTTTCGCTGTCTGCCATGATCTTTGTCAGTTTTGTACTGCAGATGGAGCCACAGATTAAGTTTCTGCCTGGGTGCGGAAGCGTTTCCTATGGTGAGGACAGTAACCCAGCCCGAGCCAGAGAGCGCTGCTGGGCACGGCCCGGAGGGGACGTTTCTGCTGAGTTTAGCAGTGACTCTGAGCCTAACGAGAGAGTGACAAGGGATGGAAAGGTGGTTGAAGGGTGTAAATTCATAATCTAATTCTTTCGTTCTAGGTGGTGGCCAAAAAATACCGCAACTTTGAGATTCCCAAGGAAATGACAGGGATTTGGAGATACCTGACGAATGCTTATAGCAGAGATGAATTCACCAACACCTGTCCTGGAGACAAAGAAATCGAAATAGCGTACAGTGATGTAGCCAAGAGACTCACTAAGTAACCAGCACCTGCGAAAGAGATGACTTCTTGCATATTCCATAACAATGCTTCTAACAGACTGCTCTTTTCATATAAGATAGCAATTTTTTTTGCATGAACTTGCAGTTATTCAAAGTTATGGTGGATAGACCAGGTACAGTAATTACCTAAAGTTTGCAGACTTAATTATAGGCTTGTTTTTCCTTACCTCCTTTCACAGCAAGTTTTGAATATCATTAATGCAGTTATGTTAATGTTGCACTGGGGTAACTCTGGATTCTTCAGTGTGAAGAGTTATCTTGCCCCTACTACTTTTCTTTGCAAACGTTTGGTCCCTGTCTATGAATTGGTTTAGGATCCTGTCTCGCTATATGGTACAAGGAATATTTATGTATTTTGGAATTTACTGCTTTTCCAGAAGGTTTATACACAATTGTATCTGTGACACAGTGAACTGTACCTGCTCGTCTATCCTATTTACGTATAGAAGGGAACTTATTATCCAAAAGAGCCATTTGCAGAATTTTTGGCAATGTTTTTTAAAATCATTTCTCTTGGATTTGGAATCACGGTAATGGTTGGGAATGGACTCAAATGTGAAACTGGGGTTTGAATGACCTCAGACATCAGGGAAGTCTGAATCCAGGCTGGAGCGCTGTAGCAGGAAGCTCAGAGTTAGTATTTAGTTGTGTCTTCAAGAGCTTGATGAGATTTAAAAAAACAACGCTCTTTTTTTTAAAAATTGGCAACATACATTTGTCCCAAATTCTGAGTTGCAGTGAACGAATAATTGTCAGGATGCCCTTTAACATCATGAAACCAGAAGAACTGGATGCTTGCCATCTGTTCACCTTAAAAAAAAAAATTGCAAGTGGCTTTCTTTTTGGTAGTTAGGAGCCTTTGTTTTTGTATAAGGTCTTTCTGGTGATATTTACTTACAAAAATCTGTGCTGTCATAAACAAAGTACCTGTAAACATTAGTGTCCTGGTTGATAAATAGCTACTGTACACGGTGAATAGCAGTGCAATGATTAGTGATGCCAGACCCAACGCCGAGAGCTGTTCAAGTGGGAGTCTTTCTGGGAACTTTTTAAAGCTCTTTCTTTCCTGAAGAAAGCTAAAGTGACCTTTAAAGATAACGTTTGCCTTAAATTATAGTATGCTTTTTTTTTTTTCCCTGAAAGGGAATCTGTTAATCGCTCTTGTAAAGAAATGGTGCGTGAAGTCCAGTCCTTTACATGGAATTTATCCGAATTGCTTGTCTGTGCACCTGGGCTGCAGTTTTGTGTAATCGTAATCATTGCACTACTATACAGAATCTTTTTACAGCAACACTGAGGAATAGCACTACAATTTTTTTAAAAGCAATTTTCAAATATTTCTAAACCAGGGAATAGTTTTCTTGTTTAAAATTAATGATTTTGATGCATGACATAGACTGATAGGTTATTTTTAAAAGACCATCATAAACAACTCCAAAGAACGCTAGACTTATATGCCTATTTTTTTGTAAAGATACTTTTATATTTAACTGATTTTAGAAGCTGGAAAGTGCTATTCCTGGTAGGTTGTTCTTGGAATATTTAACATTCTGTAATAACACGGAAATGCTCACATAAACACTTTTATACACTAATTTTTTTTGGTAAGCACTGGCTTTATGAAAACCAGCCTGACTTTTCTAAGCGTCCTGCTTTTGCTACTTTATATACCCGTGAAGTTAGTTTGACATAGAAGAGGTAGATACAAGATCCATATTTGTATACATGGCTTGTGGTGCCTTGTCTTGCCTTCCTAGAGCTAGAATTCCAATATAAAGGCAGTTAGCAATCCTGTTACACGTCTTTCGGAGACAACCACAGATACATTTAAACCCTATCATGATTTTTTTACAGGGGTGTTTAGGCACAGAAAGAAAATTCTGCAGAGCGACCTGGTTAGGAAAAACATAACTGTAGCCTTTTATTAATTACTGTATCCTAATGTCACGTTCTCATCCTGAATAAAGTTTCTCAGCCATAATAATCTTCTGTAGGGGTTCAGTCTTTGCTACAACGTGACATCGAAAAAAAAGGACTGACTTCCTTTTTTGTTAGATAACATTTTTAATGACACATAGGGTAAAAAAAAAACCAACACAACCCAACACTCATTGGTTTGGTGCTCTTTGCCATCGTGTAGTTAGTTAACCTTTAAAAATACGGGAAGCAACGTGATTGTGGGCGTAGCTTTGTTAAGTTTTTAATTCTACTTTAAAACCCAGATCAGGATGGCCCTTGGAAGTTGTCTGAGGTTGCAGTAATGGGGCCTCACTCCTTTTAAAAGCAAATTAGCCCTTGCGTGCACACTTGAGTACAGCAGGCAATTTATGTGCATATGAGGATGAAAACACCTTTGTGCCGTTCTCTGGGTGCGCGCTGCCTGCATGTCAATGCACCCAGCTCGTTAAAATACCAGGCGTGTTGTCTTTTAATAGATAATATATTCTCTCTACTTTGTAGGCAATCTTCAAAAATTGTAATACGTTGTATTCAGCATTAAGTATTATAATGATTGTGTCTGAAAGCTTGTAAACAAAGGTAAAGCTCTTGCTCTAACTAATGGATTTCTTATCTCAGTACAACGGAGCGTTGAGCGTCGGAGCCTTTCCCTTATAGGTGGAATTCAGATGAGGACCAGGTTAGCGATTCCGAAGGCGGTTCCCTGCATGAGAGCATGTCCTGTGCGAAAGGAGTCGGGATCTTTTAGGCTTCCTGTTGCGGGGTTGTGTTGTGGCAAGAGGCTGCCGGGCTCTCGCTGGCTCCAGCCGAGGAATCTCGTGGCGAAGGAGCAGCTTCCACCTCCGTCGGGTGATCCCTGCGGAGCAGCCGAGCGGAGCCGGGGAGGTGTGTAAAAGCCGTAGCGTCTGGTGTGGGTAGAGCACTTTCATCTGGCCCCAATCACCAGCGTTACGTTAATTAAAAAAGCCCTTTCATAACTATGTAAATTCTTGACTTCTGTCAACTTGTTTACAATCTGATCTTTAAATGCATTTTTAATTTCATCAAACAGCAATTAATCTACCCCCTGTTTAAATTTAAAATGATGCTTCTAGCCCCTTCTACAATTTAAAAACAGCAGTTACCCTTTCAAGTAGGCATTCCAGTTTGCAAGTTGGTTGCATGTATTAGCATGCTGAATAACTTACTTTATTCTCAAGCTGAAATATGCTTAAATTCCCATTAAAACAGGTGACTTGTGTATTTCCTGAACAGAAAGGGAAAATCCATCATCTTCACCCTGGTTTTGTGTGGGAGAAGAGATTATACTATATGCATGATTTTATTTTATTTTTTTCTTTAACAAAGCTCTCCTTCTTGAAGAGGTTCCTTCTGTGTAAGAGCTGTCTGTTGAACAAGAGGCATGTGAATTCTGAATTAATTTCATGCACTCCAGAGCTTTCCCTTTCCATCTACTGGTCCCTGCTGCTCTGTGTAAGTGTCCCACACGGACGGTCACGGCCACGGAGCTCGTACGTTTGCATTTTCCCATAAAATTGGTGTTTTTTTCCGCAATGGGCATGTCTAAACCGATTGAGAGTTGCGTGCAGTTCCATGATAAGAAGAGAGATGTAATCAAGTTTTTATGCTAAAGTAGCAAATTAGCATTTCGTATCAAAGGAACACAGACATGAATAAATTGAAGATGCTTGAGCCAAACCCACTGATGCCTATCTCGGTGCAGAACAAAAAGTGGCCAAGTACAGTCAACTTTTTTTTTTAATCTTTGCCACTCAGAGCACTATC
Organism: Xenus cinereus; assembly: GCA_025774025.1. NCBI lineage: Eukaryota > Metazoa > Chordata > Aves > Charadriiformes > Scolopacidae > Xenus > Xenus cinereus. Next base: position 3,526,262 of record JAOXJK010000009.1, read on the forward strand.
TGAACGCGTCCAATTAATATTTTCAGAAGGAGGCTTTATCCCAAGTGAAAAAATATTTAATCTGCCTCAGAACCTGTGCCACCAACTATTATATTTTGTTTCTGGAGCGGTTTGGGGGGGAGAGATGGGAGAACAGTGGAGCAGAATTGGTTATCGAGACTCCCGGGAACAGGACATCAAGAATTGGAGCATTGTTTGCAGAAATACTTGAAGAGTTGATACAATTTATTGTAGTTTGCTTATGTCTTTCACTCTCTGGAACATCTTTTACAGATATACCAGTATACTGCTGGCAGCTATTGTTAAAAATAAAATTATATTTTCACTACCAAGCAGATCTTTCTCTTATTTCTGAAGACCACAGTTCTCGTGTCTCTAAGCTCCGGCCTGAAGGTGCTGTGCTAAACTACAGAATACATCTTTGTAGTAGTTACAGTCTCAATATTTGGCCTTCTGGGTTGTGTTTTTTCAGCGATGGTGTGATTTAAGGCCGAATAGCTGTTGTTTCTGACACTATAGCTAGCTGTTGTGCCCCTTAAAGAACAGGTTGAGAAATAATGGTTTGTCCTACAAAAATTATGACAAGCGGGTGGGGTGTTTTTTCACATTTTGAGTACGAACTTTTAAGAACAGAAGTTTTGGTAGTTTGCTTTTCTGTGGAATACAAGGTTTTCGGAGTTAAGCTGCGAAAATTAATTAAAAAGACCTCAAAAAAATTCTCTTGTTTGGTTCAGCTAGTTTCCCCCCAGCTAATCCACTAAATAGCCATTTCTAGAGTTGAGACTGGATCGATCCCATCTACAGAATTCATGGATTTCAGCCTTGGTGCTTTTAGTCTGAGTTTCAGCCCTGTTTCCGTACTGTATTTTGCTTTCGAATGTCTCGACCAGCCACGGTAAAAACCCTACACCCTTTTTTTTTTTTTTTAATTATAAGTATGTTAATGAGGTACAAGGTCTTCAGAGCAAAGCCCACCAGCCACTAGTGGAAGTTTTCTTCAAAACTTCCCAAAGTGTTATCATGTCAATCTTGTGTCTGTCTCGGGAGTGTTTGAGGTGCATCTGGGCTCTGATTTGTGTTTTTGAAAGGAAATTTGTGGAATCCAGGAGACATTCCTGGAGCCTGTAATCTGGGGCTGCCATCATCTGAGCACGAGCACGTGCAGGAAAGTAAGAGACATGCTCGGAGGAATCGCCAAATCCAGTGATTAGACCCTTGGGGTAGGATTTTGTACTTGTATCACTAGATTATTTTACTGATTTGGGAGGTTTGCGATCAGTTTTGCAGTAAGGTTTGCAGTCACCTTGTTTGAGTTTGGTCACAGATGTCCATGAAGTGCAACAGGGTGGGGAGGAGAAGGGGGTGTAACACCCTCCTGATGTGAAGAACACGCTGAAAGGGAGGAATATTGAGCTGTGAGGATGGTGCTCCTCCTGTGTGACAAAGGCAACAGTGTATTTTGTCTAATTATGGTTTGCTTCAAGAGTTGTTGTTAACTAGCTAATAACCTTGCTAATTTTTTGCTAGATTTTTTTTTTAAGACGGCTCAGGTGACTGCCTTCTCTGGTGTGGAAGGTTCCTCCCGGATGGTCCGGCAAGAAAGAGCTGGATTTTGGCTTCAGTGAAAGCTCTGGAGCCCGCTCCAACCGGTTCCGTGTGGCTGCTGACTGCGAGCAACGGGAGGAATTAAAGAGCTTGAGGGGAGCTCGGGGAGGCTGAGTGTGGCCGCTGCGTCCTCCCCGTTCTCAGGGACAGCTCGGATCCGAATCATTCTCAACTTGGCTTGATTCCTGGTTTCACGGCTCCGGTTTACCCCTCCAAAAATGCTGCCGTGTTCCCCAGGAAAACCACCCTGGGGATTTGTGATGAACTCCGGTGGTTCGGGCTCTGGATTACCAGGACTGTGATAAGCAGGGATTGCGAAAGGAGCCGGGATCCTTCACCCCGGCCGTAAGGACAGAGCAGCGCCCTCCGAGAACCGCAGCGACTGCTGCGAAGCGTCACCCTTCTCCCGTGTCCTGTCCACCCCCGATGTCGACGTGCTTTAACTAGACCCCGGTTAGATTTAATGGATTTGTTTTCTCTCCGTTTCTACTCTTGCCCTATTCCCATCAGCCTGACGATGTCCTGGCAGTTGCTGTCAGTCTCTGGTGCCAAACCAGGGGAGATCTCGTCGTCTTGAGCTCGGGTTCACCTTGAGATGTGTTTTTCGTGGCACCGGCCTTGGAAGTGTTGGCACCTTGTTTGGAAATACTGTTTTTTAGATACTCAACTTATTTTGGGGAAGTTTCACCAAGAAGTTCCTAGAAATAGACTTAGCATTTCATCGTCCCTAAAATCCCTATGTGTAAAAAATGGATCGCTGCTTTTGCGCACATTTCAGAAGATGGATCTGATTTGTCTTGGTTCATTCCTTTGGCAATTAGCACGCTTTATTAGAGCTCCAGTTCCTTTTAGCCTCCAAAGAGGCTAAAACACGCTATTTGCCAAAAGCTTCAGTAATATTAATTGTGCTGTGGAAATTCCAGAAACAATTTTCTAATTACTTCCTCGACTCAGTTTTCCCGTAAACAGCAAAACACGGGAGCTAAAGGGCTGAGGAGACCCTGCGAGTATCTCTCTCCGGTACTTGCTGGTGCAGGAATAAACCAATTTGTCAGAGGGTAGTGGAGAAAGAAGGGAAGGGAAAAGAAACCTGGACAAACCTTTGTATTCGGTGGGATGGAAGAGGAACTCATTTGACGTGGTTGCCCGAGGGCTTTTGGACACTGGTTACAAGGAAGGCTGAGGATGAGCTGAGTGTCTAAACATTTCTGCTGTCTCTGAAAGTCTCCGGGAGAAAGGGTGGATGTAGTGAGTCATGAGTCAAGAATACGTTTAACTGTAGTTCCCAAACTCCTCTCAGTGGCTCACGGGCTGGCCAGGAGGCCAAGGAGAGCCTTTGATGGGCTGAGATGAAGCAGGGGATAGTGTGAACAGAGGGTGAATGGTCCACGAGGAGTTGACTGACCTTTTAATCACAAACTAAAAGGAGCTGCTGCTCCAGGGCTTTACTTTCTTCGCCGGATTCGTTCCGCAAAAGCAAGATTCACCTTGAACTGGGGAATTATTCCCGCCCAAATGCCGGGGTTTGCGGTGGTCTCCTGAGGTCAGTGGGGAAAGCGGTGAGACTTCAAGCAGTTTCATCTCCAGCGAAAGAAAGGCAGCAGCGCTGGCAATAGCAGTATAAATAAGTATTTTTCCAAGACTGCCAAAAGCGTGGTGCTTGAGCAACGTGGGGTCGTGACGGCAGTGTTCAAAAGCTACCAGAGATTGGGGGAGGTGGACTAGTCAAGTGTCGTGAGATAATTTCTGGAAGGTGTTGACTTCACGCGATTTTAAAGAGGCTGGCTCTTTTAACTGCGTGTGAGAAATGAGAAGTCTGGAGGAAAGGAGCCCTCCTCTCCGCTCCATCCTACTGCACTGGGTCTTGCTAAACTTCTGATGAGCCCTCAAAGCTGGTGCTGGATGGTTTCCAGAGCTGGAAAAGAGAACTCATGATTCTTTGACTCAAGAGAAGAACTGCTGTGTTCTTACCACTGGACAGAGAGATGAAAACAGTTGCTAAACAAAGATCAAACATGTGAACTTTATAAATAAACAAACAAAATTGATGCTAAGGGACGTCTCAACTCCTTTGCCTGCGGCAAAGGGCTTGGCAGGACCCAGGAGAATGACTTTGTCAGTTCGCACATGGAATTCTTATTTTAAAGAGTCTGATGAAAGTGATAGTACTCCTCTTAATGAGTTGGAAGGTTCTGCGTGTTAAAATGGCCTTTGCTGTCCATGTGTTGGTTGAACGGGGGGTAGAGGAGAAGGCAGTTACGGTGCTGGTCTCTAGAAGCAGAACACAGCGAAGTTTTAAGTTATGTGTGACTTAAAAAGCTGTTTGTGAGAAGCCACTGTTAATAGTGAGACACTGAAAGGCAGCAGGGTTGGCAGTGTGCTGATGGGAGAGGCACCCAGGGGCAGAGCTGGGCAGTGGAGGGGCTTCTCATGTCCGATGGACGTTTCAAACCTCCAGCTCCAGTCCTGCCCGTGAGGAAATGGGACGGTGGGTTGCAGAAGAGGGTTTGCTCCGTATCTTATAAGAGGTTGATGGTTGGAGTGGGAGCAGAACCCAGGAGCAGACAGCCATTATTTTAACCCTTTTTTCCTTCTCCTATAAAGTTTGAAGAGCAACATGAACTGGGGACAGGACACTCGTCGGTCAGACTCTTGCCTGGTGTAGAGACCTTGTCCTGTCCTGTAGTCTTGTCCTGCTTCTCATTCCCAGTAGGAAGTATCTTCCATCCTCGACAGCTTCTGTTCCTGTTTCTCCTTTGGTTCAATACCCACCGCCTGCTGTGGCCTTTGCTGGTGATGCTTTCATCTGGGTGTGATCTGGTTTTCGTGCGGGGCAGCCCAGTGCCGGTAGCTACGGAGGAGCCTTGTCCCAGAGCCCGCCATGCCGTGTGTGCACAGCTTTCCATGGAGAGCTGGAACTCCTGGGTGCTCCTGCAGTCATTGGGGGGTGCCAGGAGAAAGATGAAGACCCCGGTCATCTTCCTGAACAGTTTACTGCCTGAGGCTTGAGCCTCGTTAGAGACTTATTGTATTAAACCCAAAGCAGCAGAGCAGGGCTCTGTGACCCAACAAGTCAAGCTACTCCTCTGTACCTTTGTGATCTTGGGACGTTGCTTCTGGGGCGATGTTCTTGTTGGGAAGAGTCTTGGGAAGAAGGATGGTCTAGACAATAGTTCCCTGGACTTGACTCTGGGGGCTGTGGGCTCATTTCTTGTCTCTGTTGGGCAAACTGTTTCCTTTTGTAGTGTCTCAGTTTTGTTTTCTTAACACATCTTTGGACCTTGTTTCTGGGGTGACACGTTCTTCTTGGGAAGAGTCTTGACTCTGGGGGCCGTGAGCTCATTTCTTGTCCATGTTTCCATTTGCAGTGTCCCAGTTTTGCTTTCTCAAAAGGGGAATCATTTCCTTTAAAAGATTTTGGTGGTGTTTTCCATCTGTAGCTACCCAAGAGGAAACTTAAAGAAGAAAGTATGGACGATCGTCTCCCTTTGAGATCTAAATGCAGACCCTTTGGAGGGCAGGGCTCGGCACACGCGTAGCTCCAGACGAGTCTTGGCACCGCTGCTCCCTGCCTGGTGTCAGGAGGCTCCTGGGGTGAAGAGGGGAACTGAGGTTGCTGCAGGAGAGGGGTGCTTGAGGACAAGGGCATGTGCCCTAAGGAAATTGGCTTTTATTAGCTCTGCTGGTCCCGATGACTTCTCTTTATCTGCTTTGCCGGCGCGCGGGGAATGAAGTTACACGAGGGTAACAAAGCTGCGTTAGTGTTCGTACCCATTCTGTGGCTTGTAGCTGAATTTTTTCATTTGATCCGGATGGGTTGATCTGTATCCACGAGCTCCTGCTGGGGATACGTTTGAAACTAAACCCCGGTGATGAGGCTCGTGCTTTTCTTTTTGCCGTTCAGGGCAACTTGAACCGCTCCTCGTGAGCCGGGTGGCGTTGCCTGCGACAAACAGGCGCGTGAAGCCAGGATGCGCCACGCAAGGACGTGGGGTAGGAAAACGCAGAGATTTTTACAGCTCCTGCTGGAGTATGTGGGTTTAGGGTGTAGGCAGGCATATGCTGCTTCGGCTACTTCTTCGTTTTAATTTCCTCAGGCAGTATTTCTTATAGGGACTAGGAGTTCCTGTCGTTTGTGTTTTGATTTTTAAAAAAATTACTATTTTTTTTTTAAACGCAGTGGCTGGCTCCTTGTCCTGCTGCACCCACTCACCCCAGAATCAGATATCCAACATCCCGTGAGCACTGAGGGCAGGCATCGGGCGAGGGGCTGGCGGATTTGAAGTGTTCGGTGTGAGATTTCTTCTGGGGGGAAGGGGGAGGGCGTCTATAACTCATTTCAGAGCATTTTGCGGAGAGTGAGAGCCAGACTCAGCCCCGCCGTGAAACCTGCCACGGGAAGGAGCGTGAAATAACGCTGCTCTCACCACCGGGTGAATTCTGGATGGAATGCCATGAGGAGAGAAGTTCTGGACGACTCACAGGATGGAGGTGGTCCCTGGGTGCCAGCTACCTGCCCTCCGGGCGTAGGGAGTGTGACCGACCAGTTCAGTTGGTCTGAGATCCTTTTGTACCAGTGGGCAGCGGAGGATGCACACCAGCAAACTTTCTCATGGCGTGACTAACCCCCGGGGCAGCGCCATCCGTAGCTCTCAGTGTGCAAAACCCCTTCTCAGGCTCGCTCGGTCCTTCCCCTCCAGCCCAGCCTTTCCTCACGGGCAGTCGCAGAACCTGCCCAGCTTTCCCATCAAACTTCCTGCTGCAGACTGGGATTTGTAGCGGCTACTGCCTTGGTCTGAGCCAGCTGGCGTTTCGTGGAGTCTCTGGGAGTGAAGGGTTTGGGGAAGTCTGGGGTAAGGAGAAAGGTTCTGCTGCGTAACGTGCTGTAGGCGATGAGGAACTTGCTGGGAGCGACCAAAGGGTGGCTCCTCGGGGCAGAATCCTGCCCGTGAGCCTGGAGAGCCGAGACGCAGGTGCTTGACTCTGGGTCCAAATGGTTAAGCCCGTGCTTAAGGAGGGAGAGGCTCCTGAAAGCGTTGGATGGTTGTTAAGAGAAGGATCCCGAGTATCATAACGCGACTCAATGTATTGGAAGTCTTTGAAGTCTTCTCCTGACATCCATCCCGTACCAGCATCTTTCATCCTTCGCCAGCGCTTCCCCAGCTGAAGCTATTAAAGGGAAACTACAGAAGCCATAAATCCTGGCTGTTAACATCTCCAGCGGTGAGATTTCACAATGAGCCCAAGTTGCTGCGAAAGATAAGAGAAGGCCTTGAAACCAAGGCAAGTTGTGACTGGTTCCCCAGAATAGCTGAGCTCCACAGCTTCGTTGGGGGTCCCTCCAGGTTACTCGCTTTTTGGGCGCCGGAGCTGGCTCCGCTGCCGATTCTCGGGGTGCCCTCGTGCGAGTCACCCAGTGCCTGCCCGCACCGGGCAGCGTGGCCCCAAAGAGACATATTCCCCCCCCCCAAAAGCTCTGCCCTGACCCCAAGGGGTGAAGCTACATCTGGGGTGTTGGCTCTGGGGTAAAACAACCCACTGCAGCGCTGTCCTGCTGCGGTTGCGCCGCTGCCAGGGATTGATCTTATCACGTCCGTGGGGAGCTGAGTTTAGAAATGCACCCGTTTCAGCGGAGCGTGGGCACATGTTGGGGTCCCCCCTCCCTCTTTTTTTTTTTTTTTTTTTTTTTAACGTGTGCCTCTCCCAGAGTTTGTGGCAAAGGCCAGGAAAGGAATCCAGGAGTCCCGATTCCCAGGGATCCCTGCTTTGGCCACGCCGTCTGGTTGGAACCGGCGATGAAAGGCGAGGTCTCTTTGTACCTTCAGATGGAGGCAGTAGCCGGAAGGCTCCCGGCTTTATCGGGAGCGTTGGTTCAACAGAGGAGAGGAACGCAGCCTGAATTGCCAGACGGCAAATAGGGAGCGATTCCTGGGAACGTTTCCTTGAGTGAATGGGAACGTTGTTAGTGGGCAAACTGGAATCAATGTTACACTCATAATTTTATTTACACCCTCGCTGTGATCCTCATCTCTGCCCAGCCTGGAGTGCGTATCTGTACAGAGTTCACTTCAGTGTAAACACTTGGCTCTGCAGAATGTGTCGGTACATCAAATTGTCTGCCAGGCGCCTTCCTGAATGATTCTTTTCATGGGAGACTTTTTTTCTCACGTCTTCTTCCCAGCACTGGTCTAGCAAGTCTCCCAGCAGCAGGCCGGGAAGAAGCGATGGGTCCGCAGGGCAAAAAGTCCAGTTACCCACATGAGAGGGCCGGTGGCATCGCGGCGGAACGGTCAGAAGGTCTTTGCCCTCTGTTTTCCCATCGGTGTCGCTTGTTCCTGCAGTTCTCACATGAAGTGGGGAGAGAAAACCTGCCCCCGGGTGTGCTGGAGGTTGTGCCGTGGATCCAGCTGCCTCTGACCCCTCCAAAGGAAGGTGGTGACCATCTCGGTGAAACAACTTTGGGTGGTTGTGATGGAACCTCTCACGGCATCAGTGCTGGAAGACGGGGCTCAGCAAGATCCCCAAGGGCTGGGTCAGGGCATGGGGTGGGCTCAGAGGGAAAGCAGTGGCGTGGGGTGGAGGGACATGGAGCAGCTCATGTCACATCTGGCCAATGTCCTCACTTAAAGGTCTCAGTCCTGCTCATTTTGTTGGCTTTGTCCTGCTCACTCTCCTCCTTCAGGCCTCAAAATGAGTCTCTTGAGTCTCTCTCCTTTTGATTTTCCTGCTCTGAAGTCAGAATCACGTGGGGTTGGAAGGGACCTCTGGAGATCCTCTAGTCCAAGGCCCTGCCAGAGCAGGTCCACCCAGAGCAGGTCCCACAGGAACGTGTCCAGGCGGGGTTTGAATGTCTCCAGAGATGGAGACTTCACCACCTCCCTGGGCAGCCTCTGCCAGGGCTCTGCCACCTTCACAGGAGAGAAGTTCCTCCTCATGTTTAGGTGGAACTTCTTATGTTCAAGTTTGCACCCGTTTCCTCTTGTCCTGTCCCTGGGCACCACCAAAAAAAGACCGGCCCCATCCTCCTGACACCCACCCTTTCAGTATTTATAAGTGTTGATCAGATCCCCCCTCAGCCTTCTCTTCTCTAAACTAAACAGACCCAAGTCCCTCAGCCTCTCCTTCTAAGGGAGATGCTCCAGGCCCCTCATCATCTTTGTAGCCCTCTGCTGTCCCCTCTCCAGCAGTTCCCTGTCCTCCTTTAACCGGGAAGCCCAGAACTGGGGACAGCCCATCCTCTGGGACAGCCACACAAGTTTGTGGCAGAGATCCACTTCCACTCCACTTTGCCCAGTTTGCATTTCTGACTCAATGACCAGCATTCAGATGCTTTCCTCTTTCTGAGGGAAGGCTGATGGAGGTCCAAATGCACATTAACAGCTAAGCAGGGCTTAGACGGATTCTTTTTAATGCAGCGACTCTTTTTTATTACAGGTCTTCTGCATTATTAACACAGCAGCGCACAGTGCAGCTTTGAGTGCAGAGGTCCTCAACACATTTTCTTGTCACAGCTAAAGATACAATGGCCATCACTGGTTTGAAATTGCATATTTTGAAAAGCAACCTGTTATGAAAATATTCAAATAGGAACAGCAGAACTTTTTTTTTCTTTTTTTTTTTTTCCCCCAATCATCTTGCACTTCTTCCCTCTTTCTTTATGAAAGCACAAAAGAAGGAGACTATCACAGGAGCTCCCTCTGTATTACTGCGGGTTTAAGAACACAAACCAAAATACTTGGTACCATATTAATTCAAATACATTAATTATGCTGATTCAACTACATCTTTTAACCAGTAATATCCAGTCATAAAAACTTATTCATAAACACGAGGGTAAACCTTCCTATTAGAAACCTACAAGGACTTCTACAATTTTTTCAGCTTCTCCTAGTTCGTGTACATTTAGTTTCTCACCTTTATATCACGTTAAAATAGTTTGGTTGGTGTTTTTCTTATATTATCTTTGCTTACAATGCAGGAACAGGAAAACTGTTCAGCTAACATGCTGCTAAATAAAAGCTGACCTGTAATTCAACTAGGTTGCATAATTCTCTTAATTTTTTTAAGCATATATTTAACAAGATGAACAGATGTTGTCTTAACTCCCCTTCCCCACAGACACATCTATTTTAAAAAAAAAATATTCAGGGTGACTTTTCAAAGCATCTGAAACTACCTTGTAGGCGCATTTTATGCTCTTCTACAACCCCTGTGAAGATTTAAACTACGTATGCTCATTTTCCCAGTCCTTACCTTCCTGCATGGAAATCGGCAGCTTTGGAAGTAATTGTGAGGATCATCTCTGCCGTGGAAGTTGTTGCTAGAAGATCTGGTTTATATTTATATGCATTCAAAGGACTCCTGACTCAGGCGTGCGGCGCAGTCCTGAATTGCTTTCAGGACTGATGCTTTCAGCATCCGCGTATTCAGATCATCTTCAGCAGCATAACGAACCTAGGTATTAAATCCAAAACACTAACATTAATGGCTATAGGGTTTCTAACCTTAGATGACACGACACGGAACATTTCTCAGCATTACACAGACACAAGGCAGGCTTCGCTAGAGCCAAGATACAGAAAAGATTGCTGACAAGGCAACCTTGTACAAACCATGGTGCTAAATTTTTAGACTAGAACTCTGCATATTTTTTATGTCCCTCCAGGTACCTGGGGGTCCCTGGTGGACAACACAGCTCCATACGAGTGAACTGCGTGCTCCGTTGGCAAAGTAAGCCAACAGGATGTTGGGGTGCATCAACAAGGGCATCACCAGCAGAGAAAAAGAAGTCATTATCCCACTCTACTCAGTGCTTGTCAACACACCTGGAATGCTGTGTTCAGTTTTGGTCCCCGCTATGCAAAAAAAGATGTGGGCAGGCTGGAAAGGGTCCAGACAAGGGCCACCAAGGTGTTCAAAGGACCAGGAAGCCTGCCATATGAGGAAAGGCTGAGAGAACTGGGTTTGTTCACCCTTGAGAAAAGAAGACATAGGTGAGACCTTGTGACCGTGTTCAGGTATTTAAAGGGTGGCTACGAAGAAGATGGAGACTCCCTTTTTACAAGGAGTCACACAGAAAAGATAAGTGGTAACTTACTCCTGGGAGACTCCAATTTTTCACAATGAGAACAATCAGCCCTTGGAATAATCTCCCCAGGGGAGTGGTAGATTCCCCAACATTGGACACTTATAAGATTCAGCTGGACAGGGTGCTGGGCCAGCTTGTCTAGACCATGCTTTTGCCAAGAAAGGTTGGACCAGATGATCCTTGAGGTCCCTTCCAACCTGGTATTCTATGATTCTATGATCTTTTAGGTCCCCATAAGGCAGACTGTGGGGAGATTTTAAGTTTATCCGGGCATGATTCAGTTGCCTAAAGGATAACATCTAGCATCATTTAAGATAGTAAAGATGTCCACACTAGGCCGGCAGACATGACACAGTAACGATTGGAGAACATTGTCCTTTGAGTAACAGCTGGAGCCAGCAGGACACCCTATGCATCTTCTGGGGAGAGGCAAGCTCTTAAGCTTCTGGTACTAGAAATTTTAATTTGCTTTTGCGGCTACACTGTGCCACACATCATTCACTGAACTGCATTAGAGGCAGTTCTACTCTGCTTTCCATCTGCCTTCTTACTCTGCTCTGAGTTCCTTACATCCTCACCACCCATTGCAAAAGAAAGGCTGGAGGGGAATGTCTCTAGGAAGGGAGAATACCAGATGGTACCTGTGCCAAATGAGGCATTTAATGGTGCACTGTGATATCCTATTGCTACTAGAGTCTCAAGCATTGGAAAAATCTCATTGCCAATGGCAAGGTCATTGGGAAGAGCTGGCCATGACAGTCTGCCTGTTGGCAATGTTCAAACAGGAACCTTGGCTGCAGCGCCGATGGTGGTGGTAAGAGGCAGCCAGGACATGGCCAGCCTTTGATATCGCCGTGCTAAATTCAAGGCTTGCATTTCAGTTTAAAGATTTACATGTGCTATATAACAAAGGGAAACAACAGCAACCTAGGATCTCTCAAGAGGTATAGAAAATACGTCAAAAAAAAAAAAAAGCAGCAACTGATTGCATTCACAGAATCTTCTAGGTTGGAAGGGACTTAATGGTCATTTTGACCAACTGTCAACCTAATTCTGACCAAAAATAAACACCCACACAACAAACAAAATGCAACACCATCACTAAACCATATTTCCCAGCACCACATCAACCTGTCTTTTGAACACCTCCAGGGATGGTGCCTCAACCACCTC
>JAOXJK010000009.1:3544139-3556261 GCA_025774025.1 Xenus cinereus
GGGTTCAAGGCCAGGTTGGAGGGGGCTTGGAGCAACCTGGTGTGGTGGGAGGTGTCCCTGCCCAGGGCAGGGGGTGATCTCTAAGGTCCCTTCCAACTCTAACCATTCTATGATTTTAAGTGATGACCTGAACCTGGGAAGAATTAATTGAACCCTTTAATTACAGGTTGCCTTATGCTTGCCTCTAGCGAGGTCTGTCTGTCCTGCCCAGGCTCCTCTTCATCTGCATTTTAAAAATATATGGTAATGAAATCAAGTCCCTCTTAGCCATGACCTGAGAATCAATTTTTCAGAGGAGCCCAAGGCTGGGTTTCCTGGGACTTGGTCCCGGCAATGGGTGCTGAGAGCTGCTCTTGGCCCTTCCCAAAGCACTTGAGGAGTTTGATTTCCAAAGGGACCTCAGCACCCCAGCAGTTTCCGTCAGCCGTGCTGTCCAAGGAGCCCATCCCCAGGGTGCGGGGTGCTTGAATCAAGGTGGTCCTGCCCGAGGCCGTGCTGCCCGAAGCAGCGCTCGCGGCAGCGATGGAGTCCTACCACCTACAGCTAGGGGTGGGTTAGCTTGGGTGTAGCAGCACATGAGGACACCTCGACTTCTTGCAGGCCAGGAGCACCTCCTGGTTCTGCACTGTGCCCTGGGGATGCATTAGCCTGCTGGGTGCTAATGATCTTCTGCTGTTTCCCGGTAGGTTCTTGCCTCCATCCCGCTCGTTTCCCAATGGAGCACTAGTTTGCATCGCAGCTTGAGCTCAGGATGCAATTCCCATGACTCTTCTCATTAACGTGGCGATTTGGGCCCATGGTGGAGCTGTTATCTCTGTGCTCGAGTGACTTGAGCAGCTCCTGTGTGTGTGTGAAGCTATTTACAGGGCCAGGCAGCGTTCCTGCTTCCGTGCCTTGTGTAAACACCTCGGGGGTCTAATGCAATTCCTGGCTGCCATTGCTCTTCTGCTCCGCTCGAGGAACTGCCTGGAAAGACGGCGATAATTGTATGGGTTTTGCTGAACTGATGTGTGCTGGGACAGGCTCAGCCTAGAAACGGGGACTGTCGGAGCCAGCCAGCAGCAGGATCACGGGAGATCGGCCCCACACCAGGCACCATCCCAGGAGACTCATCCAGCTGGAACCTGAAAGCCCTCCGCAGAGATGGATGTGTCTCGGGAGCTCTGCTCCTGGCTCCCCTTCTCCAAATGAGACCTTTGCAGCACCTCAGCCTTGGAGAAGCAGGTATGCCATCCCCCTCTGAGGGACCTTCAGCCACCCTGTGTGACCCACTGGTACCCCTACGTGGGAGGCCCCAGCTCCTGGTCCCACACAAGGGTACAGACACCCAGAGACGGGGAGTCCTGCACCATCCAAAACCGCAAAATCTGGGGAAAGGAAGGGAAGGCGGGAGTGGGGATGTGGTTGTACCAGCTCAGTGACAGACCAGAGCCTGTAGGTTCAGTCTCACGGCTTTTTCCTTCAGCTCTGTGTAAGGTCTTGGCTTCTTGGTGGCCGAGGAAAAAAGTGATCCCGGGGCTGTGACCACCCTTTGTGCAGTCGAGAGGGCTTTTCCAGGAGCGGTTCTTCTGCAGGTGCATCGGCCGCATCCCCACCAGCCGCCCCGGCGGTACCCGGGGGCTGCAAACCCCGCCGGCCGCCGGCGCAATCAGCCAGCCATCGCGCCGTGGAGCCTGTGGGTCCGGCGGTTCCCGGGCTGGCTCGGCGCAGGAACCCAGAGCCGCTTTCATTCCCCAGCCTGTAAACACCCGGTGGTTCAGGCGTTGCTTCAAGTGTGGTTCAGCCATCGCCGCTGTGGGGGCTGCAGCTTCCCCGGCCGGGGTGGGGCAGGCAGCTGGGGGCTGTAATTGCTTCAGCCACCCCACTTTAATCCACCTCTCTTGGTGAGTCAGTGCCCCCGGGGGCTTAAGTTAAGAGCTTGGGCTCACTATATATAGTCAGTGGGGCTGCGAGGAGGCAATTCAGGAACCTGCCCCTCCCCGTTTGGCTCCCCCGGGTACCAGAGCAGGGAGAAATACCCCGAGATGGGGGAGTTAAGCAAACCTGTTTTACTTAACGCTGGGCCCAGACAAGGAGCCCGTCTGTGGTCAGTTGTTGCAGTTCGTCCGTGGCTGAGGCAACTCCTCAAACCACTTGAATTTGCTCCTAAGACGGCGTCTGACGGCGCTGTCTCGCGGTGCAGAGCTGGCGGGCGGATCAGCCCTGGGAGCCAGGGTTTGTCCTCCCACCCCAGAGGTTCACGTTCTGCTTCTAATCTGGGGGGCTGCCCCGTCCCCCCTGTGCCTGCAGCCACACAGGCTGTTCTCGTGTCCCTGTGGGGCACCCCGTCACCCCGCAGCATCTCCCCCAGCGTCGCAGCTGCTCTTCATCAACTTTTATTTCCACTTGCAGAGGGCAAATATTGAGCTCATCAGCAGCCACGTCTCCTGCAGAGCCATCGCTGCCCCAGACGCAGCTGCCCCTTGGGGCTGAAGCTCCCGAGGACCAGCAGAGAGGACCCAGACCTCCACCAAGGTGGTGGAGAAGGTGGCTTTGCATCAGGGCTTCCTTCGTGCCCGGCTTGGCTGCGTCGGCCAGCACTCTGGGCGCAGTGATGTAGCAACTCCCCAGCACACATGTTAGTGGTTTTGAGGGCTAAATGGGACCTTGAGAATTAGCAGCCTTGTAAGTCAATAACAACATGTCCTAATGAATGCAAGATGTCCCTAGGAAACGAGGGCTCCTTCCCTCGACTGGGATCCTGTGACTGGGAGAGGACCAGTAAACAAGAAGGAATGCTTCCACTGGAGATGAGCAGGAGATACAAAGTCGACATCTAGATATTTCAAACACACCCCAAATGTGGGTGGTGGCGGCGGGGGGGGTGTGTGTGTGGGGGGGTGTGGGGGGAGCACGAGCCATTTGCAGTTGTGAAACCCGGCGGTGTCTGCCGCCTGCCCGTCCCCGGCGTCTCCCTCGGGTGGGGGTGGGCTCCCAAACCCCGCTCCTCCATGCCGGACTGTCCCTCCCGCCCCTCGCCGTCACCGTGTGGGGTGGGACGATTCCCACAGCCGCCCCCCCCGAGCACCAGCAGCTCCCTGCAAGGGCTGGGTTTCCCTCTGCCCCTCTCCAGAGCAGGAGAAGCCCCTCTCCAGCCTTTGGAACCAGCCATGGGCTCCCTACGCATCCTCCGTGCGTGCCCATGGGCAGCCCTGGATGCATCCCACGGCCCTGCCCTACGGGAAGGCTGTGAGCAGTTGGAAAGGGCTTTGGGGACGGAGTGGCCAGTGTCTGCTGGTTTGCAGGTGCTGCCATCGCTGGCCACCCCGATGGGGGAGGAAGGAGCCTTGGGTGAGCTCTGCCAGGGGCCAGCCTGCAGGTAGGGTCTGGGGGCTGTTCCTGTGCCATCTCCCCAGCTGCCAGGGGCCAGAGCGGGCGATCAGGGCAGAGCAGGAGAAAAAGCCCATCTAGCTCAGTCCTCCCCTTGCCACAACGTTCCTCACCAGTGGGGACAAGAAGCTGCCAGCCCCTGCCCACAGCCCGGTCCCTGCCAGTGTCCCCAGGACCTTGCCTGGCCACACTCTGAACCTTCCCACCTTCAGCACCAGCGCTGGTTTCACCGTTTAACTGCTCCACGTGGAAAAGCTCCCGTTCCATGGTTTTGCAGACTCGCTGCTGGAGCTTCTCGAGCGTTAGCACTGCTCTGGATGAGGAGTTCCACCCTCCCACTGCCTCGACATAAGGTTTGATCGCTCCCCTAATTGCACATGAAGCGTACATGGGGCTCTGCTCTGTCAAGAAGCAGCAGGAATGTCTGTCCAGGGCTCTGGGCCCCAGAATGTTCCTGCCTGTTGCTGACACCCCCACCATAATGCATCCCAAACGTGTCCTGCACGAGGGCCAGCGTGCCACGATGTCCTTGTGGCCCAATGACTGCTCGCAGGCACACCACCTAGCTCGGATCAAAGCCCTGCTTGCAAGCCCAGGTGATGCTCAGGGGTGACCTTAAAGGAAGGGGAGGCTGCATCCCCGCAGGACAGTGGGATTTTGGGGTGTGGGTGGCCCCGAGCGGCTCAGCATCGCTGGGGTTCATGCTCTGCACGTGCGGCGGGAGCGAGCAGGTTGCCATGTTCCAGGCCGTGCTGACTTTCCACGCATCCTCCCAGGTCAACCACACCATCCTGCCCATCCAGTCGGGGCTCCGTGGGTAAAATGACTCCAGGAGAAGATCTAGGAAAAGGCCAGCTTGGTTTCACCACCATCTCCTCCTCCTTCGCTCTGAAGTCACCGTAGTTTCAGGTAAGTCTACCAGCTGATTTATATTCACCACCCATTAAGGGCAGCGCTCGCCACGCTGTCCTGCAGGCCGGCTGCCTGGCCGTGACAGCACCCCGCAGGGAATTGCTCCTTGACCCCAGCCTTTCCTCTGCCAAATTATCCCGATAGCTCGCAGGCAGCCTCCGGAGTGGAGCACGGAGGGGCTGGTCCTCGTGGTGGGGCCGGGTCGGCTCCTGGCCAGCAGCAGCTCGTGGTAGCCCTGAAGCTGGTTGGGAATTAAAAAGCTCTGATCTCCTATGGCCCCTCTAGCGCTTCCCGTGGTGGGTGGCAAACACTGAGTGGGTCGGGTGCTGACCCACAACGATACCCGGTCTGGCTCCTGGAGCGTCATCGGTGACGTGACACCAGCAGATGACTTTCTCCTATGGCCGTTGGCGTGAGCACCCCGTGGTACGTGGCCAACCAGCTGGCCAGAGGCTAGACCTCGGTGTCCCCTCCAGCAGATGGCACCTTTTGGTCTTTTCCCTCAAACCAGCTGTTTTCCCCAAACCTGCAGGAGCCTGATGCCTTCAAGACCTCACCCAGCTCCACCAGCCCTGGAAACGGGCTGAAATGGTCCCATCACTCTGTGTTTCCCACCCAGACGCCCCGAGATGGACGTGGGGATGAAACCTGGGAGACCCAAGGGCTGGTGGTGGGTCGGGGTGCTGCCACCACGTAGCCCGAGAGCACGCATGGCTGTGGTGGGAGCAGGGAAGGGAACATGGGAACGGCGGCGTTGCCCAATCCACGCGCATGGAAATGAACTGCTTTGTGTGCAAAAACAAAAAAAAAAAAAAAGAAAGGAAAAAAAAAAGTCGTCCTTTTGCAGAGGTGCTGGGTGTGTGCGCGTGTGGGTGTTCAGACTCTGCAGAAGCAACCTTGGATGCCTGGAAAAATCTTCTTTGTGCATTTAATTAGTGGTAAATCCGATTTACATGCGAGATGCCTCTTGGTCTGAATCTGCCGGTTGATTAGCAATTGCAGCCAATTTATATTGTGCACTTTGTTTGCCTTAGACCACAACAGCACTACCTGAACGTAACAGATCTTTCTGCCTTTGCATTTCAAAGCTGGGCTGGTACCGGGGTGTTATTGCACAACCCGCTCCCGCTGCCCCCGGGACGGGGCATGTGCCGGGGGCGTTTGGCCCGTGCTCCCCCGCTGCCGGCCACGGCTCTCCCCTCCTGCTTTCCCTGCGAGTTGGGGACGGTGCAGCCGCTCGGTGACTCGGATCAGCTCCCTGCTCCGATGGGTGGTGGGTCCGGCCAAGGAAAAATGGATCGCAGGGCGGTGTGGCCGATGGCAGCGAGTGGGGGGGACAATGGGGACCACGCTGCTCCCTGGCCACTGCCGGAGACAGATGTGATGCTGCACCACGGTGCCCAAACTGGGCTGGTTTTGCTGTTGAACAGCAGCGCTGGGAGTGGGCAGGGGCTTCTCCCCGTCGAAAAAGCCCTGCTGAATTTTGGTGCCTGCGCAGGTGGGGGGTTGTGGGGGGACGCCAAAGCACCTTGACAGCTCTGGCCACGGGTTTTCGGAGAGGGCAATGGGGATGCTCCCACCAGGGCTGGGCTTGGTGCGTCCCTCCTGCCTTCCCCCTGTGCCTTTCCTCGCCGGGGCCACCAGTTGCGTGTCCTTGGCCACGGGCTGGGCTGTCAACCCAGCGGCTTCTGCCCGTCTCGCCCGCCCCGGCGCTGCTGCCCTGTGTACTGGCCTGGCAGAGGTTTGCAGGGCAGCGCTGCCCGGACGCGTGTGTGATTTCCTGTGGTCAATGCAAACCGTTCCCATAAACCAGCAGAGTGTGTGGGTTTGGTTCAAGTTCCTTTTTTCCTTCCGCCGGTGCCTGCGCTAATAAGCTGGGTCCCCTGCCCAGGCTGTTTGGGGGGGGTGGGTGGGCTCGGGGTGAGACGGGCTGCGCTTTCCTCCTGTCCTGGCAAAGCTCAGGGGGGTGTCGGGGAGAGTCAGGTCCAGCCTGGTCGCTCTCCACCCACCCATCTACGTCTGGGTGGTGGGATGGGTCCCTGTGCTGGGAGATGGAGATGGGCAAAGCATGGCCGGTGCGGAGCAGGGAGCAAGAGTGACCCCCCCCCAGGTGCCACCCCCTGGGGTTTGGGGCCCAAAGGGAACCACTCCTGCCTGCAGCTCCTTGTCCTGCTCCCTGATGGGACCAGAGAGGCTCTGCAACTGCTTCTCCATCCCCTGGAGATGGAGTGAGGAGTGGGCTGATGGTCAGCAAAGGAGACAGGGAGCTCCTCTTTGATGCCCCAATTTCCTCCCGCTGCTAAAAAGCCAGAGTGAAAGCAATTCTGTGTTTCTACCCTCTTTTAGAGGAAACTGGGATTCTCTGGGGATGTTCCCATATCTGCAGTGAATGGATGTGGTGTGTTGGGATGCCTGAGCCTGGTGGCTATTGGGTCAGATGGGACCTGGAACTCCTCAGCCTTGGCACCAGCCCTACGAGGACCTGGGTGACAGCCTGTGCCCCGGCCCACTTGCCGTCTAAACAAACAAGGAGGAAAGAGGGGAGCGTTTAACCCAGTTTTGCAGAGACGGAGCGAGATGAAAGCAGTTGCCCGAGGTCATTCCATAAATCTGGGACAGAGCTCGGATCCGAGCGTGTACGTTCCCCATCCTCACCCCGACACGGCCGACCCGGGGCAGGTTTGTGTCTGCTCATCCTCTCCCTTTGTCTTCTCCATCACTATGAAATGCTCTCGGGTGCTTTCATCTGCACCGTGCCGGCTCTCGACGCTCGGGGCCAGCATCTCCTCCGCTCCCAGGAGCTGGGCCTGCAGGTACAAGCCCTGCCCATCCCGGGAAGATCCCACCAAGAAGGTCCCAGGAGCTTTTTCCAGCCACAAGAGGGGTCAGCCCTTGCCTGACCCGAATCCCGCGATGCTCTTTTGGGGTGGGTGGGAAAGCCACGTCCTTGTCACCTTAATTAAAGAGGTTCCCGGGGTGGGTGGGATGCAGCAGAAGTCATTTTGCCAAGCTGTGGGGCAACGGGGCTTTCTCTGGCCCCCGTGCCCAAGTGCTTTAGGCTCTTATTGGGGAAATAGGGGTGAGTCAGGTGCTTTGTTTGTCTCCTGTTAATTGCCCCTGCTGGGCTGGAGCGGGGCAAGGTGTGCTCCCCCTCTGCCCCATGTCCTTGTCCCTTGTGGGTAGGGGATGGGTGGGCACCGACGGGGAGATTTTGGGCTCCCTGTAGCACCCTGGGGGTGGTGATGCTCAGGGTGAACTCCGTGTCCCCAACTTCACCGTGGTGCCTGCAACTGGGCGGTTTGTCCAGCCTCCCATCGCCGTCATCATTCTCACTAGGTGTGGATGTTCCTGTCAGCCTGGAGCTGTCATCTGCTCAGTGAAGCTGGTGCTACCTCTCTGGAAAAGACCCAGCGTGGGCTCGGGCACGTGGCAAACCCTTGCCCATCTCAGCAAAGCTCTGTTCGACGGCGATGCTCCGCCAGCTCCCTCCGTGCCAAAGCCATGGGAACTGGCCGCATCCCCCCCCTGGCCTGACTCAGCCAGGTCCCAGCTGGTCTCTGCGAGGCAAAAATCCATCCCTGGTGGGATGGGAGGCTGGGGCAGGGGAGGGAAACGAGCCTTCCTCCCCCGGGAGCGGTAAACTCCACGGAGATGAGTAATCCCCTCCCTCGCCAGCTGTCCTGGGTCTCCGCACACAGGGAAATGGCTTCTCCGCGAGGCTGGTGGCCCTGGAGTCAAGGGGACCAGCAAAGCCACCGAGGTCCAGAGAGGGTCCTGCTCCCGACTCTACATCCCTGCTGGCTTCACTCAAGCTCCCATGGGAGGTTTGGATGCTCCTTCTCCTCCTGGAAGGTTGGTTGGACCTTCATGAGACACCTCCGTCCCTCAGCAATGTCCCAGCTGACAGATGCAGATGTCCAGGTCCCGTCAGTGTTCCTGTCCATGTGTCTGGGCAGCTTTGGGAAAAAAAAAAAAGGACAAAAAGGTTGGAGCCAGCACTGCCATGCCGGTGTGGATATGTCCCTCCTGGGCAGCCAAGCCTCTGCACAGCACATTTCTTACCAACATCTTTCGGGGCACCTTCAGCATCTCCCTGCGGTGGCAAATAGCACGGAGGGGCTGGAATTTCCTCCTCCTGCTTGGTCCAGACGCGAGGTCGGTTCCTGGTACAGGGACGACGCTGGCTCGGATTTGGCCCCCACCAAAGGAACAGCGCTGCGACCTCTTTCTTTCTTTTTTTTTTTTTTTTGTTTGTTTCCCTGCCTCTTTCTTTTTTTAAACAGCTGTTTGTTTCCCTTGTGGTTTTGGCAACTTGAGCGTTATTGTACCGAGCTCACTGAAGCCCGTCCGACCCGGGAGGGAGAGGCAGAGCTGAGCAAGCTGGTATCTCACGGACATCAGATGGTGGTTTTTTGGGGGCAGGGGCTGAGCTGGTGTCTTGGTCCGTCCCCGCACACCGTGGATGTGTTGTCCACGAGTGTGGCTTGTAGCTGAATATATCCCAAAGTGTAACATGGGAAGGAAACACGGCTCTCAAGGAAAGACCTCGAATTGAGTGAAAAGACACTGATTTCAGGCTGACGGCAGAGGGGTGGGAATGGGAGTGAGTTTTGACTCTTGCAAAGCTCTTTGTGCTGATGTGAGGTTAAAAAGGACCTTCCTTAGGTGTGCTGGAGCTGGGCTGTGGCACAGCAAAAAGCTCGTCCTAAAAACCTGCAGCCTAAGCAGACGGGAAGGCAAGGGCTGTGCTGCTGCCCTGGCCCAGGGAGGGAGGGATGGAGAATGGATGGAGGGATGGATGGAGAATGGATGGAGGGATGGAGAATGCATGGAGGGATGGATAGAGAACTGTGGCCAAGCCCTGTGGGGAGCTGGTGGCCCAGCCAGACCTGGCTGCTCCCTTTGCTGAAGAGCTGAGGAGTGTGTCCATCCCCTGCCTGCCCCTGCCCCTGCCTGTGCCATGCACCTTAATCTCTAGGTTGTGGTGCAGAATTAAACAGAGACCCCTCATATTTGCAATTCCTGGGCTCCCCTTTAAGTGAGAATCTTGGCTGGAAATTGTAATTTAAAAAAAAAAAATTATTATTATTTTATTTGTGGGTTTTTTTTTTTACTTTGCAGATAAGCTCTGCCCATCAGGGTCACTGGTGTTTATAGGCTGCTCCAGTAGAAACCAAACTGGACTTCCAGTGCTTGGTTTTTCCTCGCCAAAGTGCCAGCTCCGGGCAGCACAGATTCCCCCCGACGCCTCACCTGGGGCTTTGGGCTGCGTTTCCTTCCAGCCGCTCATTTTTCATCTCCAGAGCTGAACCTCTTAGTACTTTTGTTGGCAAATGCAAAAAAAAAAAGAAGAAAAAAATTAATCCTCTCCTGTAAAAACAGCTGATTCAGATCCGTAGTATCTTGATGTGGCAGAAAGAAATTAGTGCTTGCATGTGGGCTGAGAAAGGCTGTTTGTCCAGGAGAACGGGGGCGGGGAACGGCTTCCTTGATTCCTTTCTTTTTTTAATTTAAATGATTGAAATCTCCCTGCTCGCTGTACGGGCAGGGGTTGTTTCCTTCAGCAGCGAGATGGTGCTGGGGAAACGTGTCGGGACAACCGCGCCGGCAGTGCCTGCTTCCCTGAAGCATCGTCCACCCTGACCCCCCCAACTCCATCCCCGGGCACCCTTGGGTGGGCTGGGGACCCCCCAGTCCCTTCGGTCTGAGAGCCAAGAGGAGCCAACGCCAACACCAACCAAAACCCAGTGGTTTTGGAAGAGCCCCAGTGGTGTCCGGGCGGTAGATGGAGAGGAAATAAGTAGGAAAAAAAGGATTATTTATAATATATATAATAATATAATATAATACAATATAATATGTCCAAGGCTTGCTCTCCCCCAAGGATGCTGATGGTAGCAGAAGGGGAGGAGGTTTGTGGCACCTCACTGGGCATAAGCCACTGGGCCACTTGTCACAGCCACGGGGGGGGCAAGCACCTTGAACACGAGCATCTCACTGCGAGCGAAGCTCTGCCCCATGGGGAAAAGGGTCGGATGGTTCCCAGGGGAGTTAATCCTGGTCCAAAACTTGGACCTGGTTTGGTGCAGCTCCGATGGGGATGGGACAGGACGGAGCTCTGCCCACGGAGAACCACCAGCACTGGTGGATGCCTCCCCATCCCTGGGCTTGGGAGAGATTCAAGCCTGGCATCCCATAAATTATTATTATTACCCTTTTTTATTTTTAAAAAGAATAAAAATTCCTTTGCAATTGTGAAGCGGGAGCCTCACAGGGCGTCTGCAAATGTGGTTTAAACTGACCCCGGCTGCCAGCAGCGGTGAGAGGCCATTTCACGGACAGACAAACCGAGTCGCCCGGTGAAGCAGGGAGTCTCCATCCCCATCCCCTCCGTCCCGCTTGTCCTCAGGTTTCTGGCAGCAGGAAGCCCGGTTTGAGCCTGATTTCCAGCCATTTGTTTGACCCTGTTTCCTCTTTTTCTCTTAGTCCATCCTGAGCATCTCCCCAAGCTGCCGAAGCGGAGATTTTGTCCCCAGCTGGGAACGTCAGTCCCTCCCGGAGCAGCCCCGAGCTCCGCGTTAGACCGGCAGCTTTCCGACTCTGAGGGGGAGGTTGGGAAGCAAAGAGTTAAAATTTATTCCATCCACCTGTATATTTTCACAAGCCTTCAGATAGCAATCAAGAATGCAGGAAACGGTGTATTTAAGGGGTCTGAATTTGCCAAAACTGTGCCACAAGTCAAACTTTTAAAGCAAAGTTTATTTGTAAAGTTACAGAAGGCCAAAGTATCTCCTGTGAAGGGGTAAGTCTCTTTTAAAGCTCTCCTATTTTATTTTTTTTTTTTCCACCTCTGCTTTTTAAAATGATTGGGCTTGGGAAGAGGGAGAGGATTCATGAAGAGGGGGCTTGGTTTTAATCTAATAAGCCTTTTTTTTTTTTTTTTTTCCCCATAGGCAAGTGCTAGAGCTCATCAACGCAGGGATCAGCCCCGCGCCGGGTTATAGAGGGGCCTTTGACGTTTGCCTTGAATAATTTCAGCTTGTTCGGAGCCACGGGAGGGTCCCGATGGGGCTCGGCGATGTCCCGGCCCCCCAGCTCCGGCGGGGGGCTCCGGTGGGATGCTGCGATGGGCCACGGCCAGCACACCTGAGCCATCTTTGGTGATTAACCCTGCCCACCCCTGCCTGCTAATTAACGGGGATCCTCGGATCCGTAAGGGCTCTCTGAGGGTGTTTTACAGCCTCTTTCCGCGCGGCGCTGAAGTGGCAGCCGCAGAGGCGGTAACCGGACCCCTAGCGCGAGGGTAGCACATTAAAAGTTCATTATATATACATATAAAAAAATTAATCATGTTTTTATTCCTCGGTGGTAGGTCGGAGCTGGCTTTTAGTGGGCTGTCGCTGCTCGTGGGCCCTGGGGGTGGGCAAAGGGGGGTGGGGGGGCTGTCGGCATTCACCGCTTACACCCAGGACCGGCCCCATCTCCTTGTGACGATGCCTTCGGCTCCCGGGGAAGGGGCTGGAGAGGAGGCAGCCGAGGTCGGCGGCACCTCCTGCCTACGTGAGCCCTGGCAGGCAGGCAGGCCACAACCCGCCTCCCCCCCGCGGCCCCCGCACCCCGGGGCAGGGCGCTGGGGTGGCCACGGGCCACCAGCCCCCCCCCCACCCCGGCCAAAGGGCTGGGGGAGCCCGGGGACACCCCAGGGTGGGGGTGAAGGTGAAGCCTTCCCTCCATGGTGCTTCCCACCCCTGTGATACCCTGCAGCCTGGCAACGGGCATGTCCCTGCCTGCAGAAGAGCAGGCAGGTGAAGCCCGGTGGGCAGGCGTGGAGTCCACGTCCC
>JAOXJK010000009.1:3581462-3597181 GCA_025774025.1 Xenus cinereus
GGTTGGGGGGCGCCCCACAGGGTTTGGGGGGGCTGTGGGCTGAGAAGGAGCCAGGGAGAGACCCCAGACCCCACATTTGGGGGGCTCCAGGGAGCAGGAGAGACCCCAGACCCCATCTCCTGGGGATGGATGGTTCTGGAAGAGGTTGGGGGGAGAGGTGGTCACTCCCCTTGGGGGGTCTGGGGGGCACCCCATGGGGTTTGGGGAGGTTGGGGGGCACCCCACGGATCTGGGGAGGTCGGGGGCGATGGGAGAGACCCCCCCGTGCCCCCCCAGGTGTTCTACGGGCGGGCGGACATGGCCATCGGGTCCTTGACCATCAACGAGGAACGATCCGAGATCATCGACTTCACCGTCCCCTTCGTGGAGACCGGGATCAGCGTCATGGTGTCCCGCAGCAACGGCACCGTCTCCCCCTCCGCCTTCCTCGGTGGCCAAGGCTCTTTCTGAGCATCTCACCTCCCCAGCCTGGTTTTGCCAGAAGCGGATTAGGAAGCGTTCACTCAAACTGCTCGGTCAGCAGAAAACCGGGAGGCCAACCACCTCCGGCACACGAGCGGAGAGCTGCCGGGTGCTCGCCGAGGGAAAACCTGCCCCTCCGCCCCCGCTGGCCCCCTCTTCATCCCTGCACCGGGATGCAAAGATGCTAGAAAAAGGTCGGGAAGCACCCAGGTAAAGGCTAGCGGGGACCGGATGAACTCCAGCCTGCCCTTTTTGTCCCTCCTAACCGGTATCTCGTTATGCCTTTTTGCTAATCGGCTTCTCCTGTGTGTTACCTAAGAACGTGCCAAGTCGTGAGAATTACAGGCCTGTTAACTCCCGTGTTATTCTTGGCACGGGCCAGGCTCCACTTGCTGGGGTAAAAATTATGATCTTTGTGAATAAGCTGTGTGTGTGAGAGAGAGAAAGAAGGGGTTTTTTATTATTATTATTATTATGATCGGTTATAGCCAGCGCTGTGTCAAAAGGACAGGGCTGAGATTAAAATTACTGAGCCGATCCTGCTCCCGGTTACGCTGGTAAGAACCCGCAGTAATTTTCAGACAGTTCCTCCAACTTGGGAGCAAGGGAGCCAAGAGCAGAGCGTGCACGAACTGCCTTCTGCAGCATTCCTAGTACTCTGGATTCACTCCGCAGGAATGATTTTAGATGGCTAATTTTGTGTGTCTCCACTCCTGCTGTCACTTGACATTTGGGAATTTGGCAGGGACGGTAGCTTGTGGCCAGCTTCATTTTTTTTTCTTGTTGAATTTGTGTCATCACCTGATTCTTTCCTCCAAACGACGCTCTTTGGGTTTCTGGCACTACAGGGGACTGGGCTAATTTAAAATACGCGTCTTTTTTTTTTTTCTTCCCCCAAGAATCTCTTTCTTTATTATGCAGCCAATGGGACGAGCCTATAAAATTCTTTCTCTCTCTCCCTCTTGCTTTTTTTAACAAAAAATCAAATGATAATCCTACACAAAATGCCCGGCTTCTTCTCATAAACCATGCTAATATCAATGAAAATTCCAAGCATAAAGATTTGCATTTCAATGAGAAATAAATTAAATTTTCACTGTAATTTTGGGTTGAGAGAAGCGGGGCAGCTTTTACAGTTCAGGTAACGTTTTCAAACATGTTTTTGCACCTGAGACACCCTCTTTGCCAATGACAATGAGGTTTTTCAAACATCGGCGTCACTTCTGAAAATGCAGCGTAAAGGCTTTGGAAACTTTTCAGCCTGAACACTTCCAATCACCAAAGCTTGAAACGAAACCAGCTTAAATACTATCCCTTAAATCCGGTTAGTATTTCTCCCGATTTTCAAAGGAAAATGAGTCCAAAATGAAAAATGCATGGAAAAGGAGCGCGTTCCACGTGCGGACAGGGAGAACGGTCTCTCTTTATGCATCGTGGCGGCGTCTGGCTGTGCTGGGAAGTGCGGGAGCGGGATAAATCCAGTGCAGGGCAGCTGGATAATTTCCAACGCAATGCTTAATTGGGAGGGCTGAAATTCAGATGCATGGGAATGAGCAGCCCGACCTCTCCCGGGTAGCTCTGGTGGCAATTCCTACCTCTCTCCTGGCAAGGAGCTGCGATGCAGATTCGCGGGGAGCGCCCCGGGGCTCGGCTGCGCCGATGGCAACTATGGGAAGAGCAAAGGCTCCGTGTGTGTGTGTGTGTGCGCGCGCACGCGTGCGGCCGTGCAGGTGTGCATACGTGTGGGGAATTATGCTGGAGTCAGGTTGATGGATCACCAGACTTGGCATAAACACAATGCAACAAGATAAGAAGCCATTTGGATTAGCATGTAAAGTATAAAACACCCTTTCGAGTTGATGCTTAACCGTCTACGCCTTCGTGTCAAAGAAACTGCTGGATTCAAAGCACATTGCTCTGATCTCCCGCGCGTTCCTGCTGAAACTGCTCGGTTTTTCCTAGATCTAATGGTGCGCAGGGCGAAATTGCCTGGGTTTACGATTTAGTTTGCTGACTGAATGGGTGCAAAAAGGCTTCCAGGGTCAGGAAACCCAACCAAACCCCTGGTCTACCCCTGAAGCAGGACTCCTTACCCAGGGGAGAGCTGGACTCCAGCCCTAAAACACCATCCGGAGGGAAGCTTGTTGGGCCGGGACGGCTCCCTTCCCTGCCCGGCCGTGTCGGGAGCAGGAAGGTTTGGGGTGCGACGCCAGGCTGGGGCACCCAGCCAGTTACCTTGTATTGGAGTTTGAGCCTGGGACCCAAAGTGGCTCGGGGTGCTGAGGGATCCGCGGGCGTTGGGTGTTGTTGGGGTGACTCTCATGGACTGGCGCAGCCGTTCCAGCTCCCCGTAGCGGTCGGTGAAGGGTTTGGCTTGGTCTTCTAGCTTTTGTCTGTGCCCTGGAACACGATAAGAGAGTCTGATATCTAATCAGTTACCCTTTGGCTAGAGCGCCCTGGTTAAACACAAAGTCAGCGCCGTCTCCATCTTCGTGGTTTGCTATTATTCGCATGGGGGTAACGTAACGCGTGGCGGCCCCGGCAGAGATCGGCTCTCCAGGGGCTTTGCACGGCACATACATCGGGGAAGACCTCACGGTTCAGACAGACGAAGCCTGCTGAAGCAGGGACACCGACGGGAGGTCCCAGATCATCCAACAAGTCAGCGTTGGATCAAGGAGCAGGACGCGGGCGCTGGGTCAGGGTGCCCTGTGCCGTGCCCAAGGGACCAGCCTACACCAGCCTCACTTGCTCCGAACAACGAGGGGAGACACACGCAAGGCAGGAGGAACCCCATCTCTTGGCAGGGTGGTGATGGGGGAACCATCAACCAAAATGTTGAATTTTACCTGTTTTCTACAGGATTTTCTCAGTGCGTAGAGAACAAACTCTCGTCTCACTCCAGCCCCCTCCTCAGCTCTGTCCAGCCAACAGGGCAGGGCTGGAGAAGGTGGAGGAGGAGGGATGGGAGCAGCCTGCCCTGGTACCACACCTTGGCCATCTCACTTCACTGCTTTCTCTTCCTCTTTTCCTCCCCGTAAAACGGGCAGACTATTCG
Organism: Xenus cinereus; assembly: GCA_025774025.1. Taxonomy (NCBI): domain Eukaryota; kingdom Metazoa; phylum Chordata; class Aves; order Charadriiformes; family Scolopacidae; genus Xenus; species Xenus cinereus. Next base: position 3,584,983 of record JAOXJK010000009.1, read on the forward strand.
CCTACCTCCCCCAGGCAGGGCAGCAACTAATGAGCATTTGTAAAGCACTCCCAGCTCCTTAGGTAGCAGCTGCTGGAACGGGGCAATAATTATTAAATTTATGCTAATTGTCCCGAGGCAAGAGGCGCATGAAATACACTTGATACATAACTTTCGCATTTTACTATATTAATCATCGCCGAACGGCTTCACTCTCTCTGGGCCGGATTCCAGTCTCAGTTACACCCGCACAAAGCTGGAGGGACTCCAGAGAAGCCGGAGCTGCTTCAGTTTTACATCAGTGCTGGGTTCAGACCTTGGATTCTCCTTGTTCGTTACCTGCCGCAGCCAAATGGCCCTGCAACACCCCCAGAGCTCATTGCACCTGCCGTGAAAGGACCTTCCCAAGGTGGCAAACGCCTTACCCCGGCGTGATGGGGAGCGGAGCTCGAGGCCACCAGAGGTGTGCAGGCACGTCGGGGAGGCAGGAGAGGAGCTGGGAAGAAACCCTTCTGCAGCTCTCCTGAGAGCTGAGCCTTATCAGATCCAGCCCACCATCCACCAAGTCAAGCTCAAGCTCTCGGTGGCTTTTAAGAAGCAAAGTGACACTTTTGAAAGGCGCAAAACGCAGCCACCTCTTGTTCGCACCCTCCTTCCCCCCCCCCCTCACATCTGCGTAGCGTGAGCTCGGTGTCAATTTATAGCAAAGTCACAGAAAGTCCCCAGACTTCCCCCTCTTTAAATCTGGTGTCTGATATCTTCTGATCTCGCGTTTGCTCGGCTCCTCACGTTCCTCCTCACCCAGCTGTCTGCGGAGACGCCGGACGGCTCGGATGGGAAGGGAGAGCATCGACTCCAGAAGGGAACTGGTGCTCCCAGCTCAGCTCTCTGCCCTGGCATCACTCATCGGGTGTCCCAAGAGCAAACCACCCCCGCCACAGTTTTTTAGGGGCTGTGACCCTCCCCTGGGAGCTCCACATCCAGGTGAGCCCCACCATCCCCCCCCAAACTCCATAACCCCCAGGCTCCTGGGTGTGTAGAAGTCCAAACCGAACAAAAAGGTGCTGATGCCAAAGAGCAAAACTTGGTCAGGATGAACTCCCGGCAGAAAACAAAACCCAGCGGTCTTCTGAAAATGGTGAAGGAAACCAAGGAAACCTCAAATCAACACCCTAAACTATCCCTTGCAATCTCTGCACGTCCCCGGACCTCGAGAATCTCAGCGTTATCCGAGGGCCTTCGGAGACGTGCGCTTCATCTGTCACACGGTGTTTGTGCTTTCCCCCAGGGGGAATGCGTGTGCAGTGAGGTGTCTTGTTTTGGTCCACATTTTATTATTTCAGTGCACGTTTGAGCACAAAAGAAGAAAAATAGGTTTGCGTTTTACCTTTAACCCGTTTTCTCAGACAGAGCTTAGTGGAGAAGCCAAAAGGACTTCAAAGACCGAGTTCCACAGAAATTTAAGGGAAATTAAATTCTCTGCCTCTATCTCAGCTGAAACCCTATCCTGCGGTAGTATCTGGCATGTGACGGAGAAAATCCTGAAAAATAAATCAAGTGATCTCGGTGCTGATAATGTTTTCAAAGATTATTCAGCCGTACGACTTAACCCAGGGCTTCATGTGGCTGCATCATGCTGCCGTGCGGTTGCTCCGGTCCCCGTCCTGTCTGAACGCAAACGCAGCCCCGCGGGGTTTTTTTAAGCCTGGAGCAAAGAGCAGCGCCGTGCTCACACCCTCCAAAAGGGGCTGGTTTGCGGGGAGACCCAGCAATTACCAGCCAAAACCCCAAAACCCTGAAACTACCCTGATAAAAAGAAAGCAGGAAACTTGATGCAAATGTTAAGTCAAGGCAAGCGCGGGGGCTCCTTTAGGAGTGAAAATGGTGGGGTCAGGACTCTTCCCGGCTCTCCTAAACCCTCTCTGGTTTGCATCCCATCCCCATCTCCGTGGGTCGGGCCCAGCAGCGCTAAATCGTACGGAAGAAGGCAGCGAAGGAGTTAAAAACCACCATCGGGGACTGCCAGCCCTCTTTGGTACAGGCTGTCTCCCCAGGACTTCCTGCCGCTTGTCACTTAGAGCTTGGGGACGTCAGACTTTGTCACGCAAGAGAGAATCGCTATTAATGGGTTTCTTTCATCAGAACGACCTGAAGCTTTTTAATTTCTGCAGCGGTTGGCTCCATTAAAAGCCCTTCCCCATCTACCCACAGCTGTCACGGAGAGGAAACCATTGCCGTCAAGCGAACAATAGCTCATACCTTAGAGAAGAGGAAGGTGGTTTCTAAGCTTAACCCAAGGACTGACTCAAAGCCTCCCGAAGCCACTGGGCGGATTTTTCAATCCCCTTCCAACCGCTCCAGACCTCATCCCAAGAAATCCGTCGGAGAAGTCTTAATCACCCCGACCTGCGACTTTTTTGGGGCGTGAAACCTGCCGTTGGGCTGGAGCTTTTTGCAGCGCGTGTCCGGCTATGCCAGCGCTGGCTTTTGCCACTATTTATGGAAACGAGAGTCCTTAGCACTATAAAATGATGGCAGCTACTGACCTTGGGCACTTCTTATCAACAGCGCAAGGGTTTTATCGCCGGATTGGGTTTCCGAATCAGTTAACTCCGATATTGAATATGACATGATGTAAACATTGACGGATCACCTGCGATCCCGATGTAATAACAAGATCCGTATCAGCATATCAAACAAACGATCCCATTGAACACTTCCCAGCTGGAAGAGCCCATGTGAATTTGACACTTTAGGCCAGTAATAAGAAGCATACTGGAAGTTTTGGGTGTTTCCTTGGAATGCAGACAGCCAAACAGCGTGTGCCACACTGGAGCTCAGGCCCTCAAAGCCGTGATTTAAAGGCATGCTTTCTGTATTAAAACATTTCAAAGACCAAACAGATCCTGCTCTCCCTTCTGAGAGTCTGCAACCTGACGTGGCTTCCGAAGCTGCGACCGGGATGGGGTTTCCAGGCCGGGGGAGAGGCGGGATGTGTCCCTGGTGTTCACCAAAAGCAGCTTATTTCTCCAGGCTACAGAGAATATAAAGTTGATCAAAGGTAGAAAGGGGCTCCAGGAACTTCATGGTTTGAATGAGACCAAAATCTCAGAACTGGCAGATTTGATTTGAAAAAACACCCTCTGGGGTGCCTGGGGTCCCCTGATTTACCTGTGTTTAGGTGTAGTTGGGGTCACAGTTGGGAGAGACGAGGAATGACACCCCCTGCTCTCCGCGGGTTCGGATTCGGGTGTCACACTCGTCCCCTGTAGCTCTGTGCTACCAAAGGACGGGAGAGCAGATGGTGGGAAGTGGCTTGGCCCTCCCCAGGCGTCTCGCTGCGAAACGCTGGCGGCAAGCTGGAGCGAAGGAAACGCGGAACGTTTCAGCTCGGGGAGGGGATGTTCATTAACACACACATTTGCAGATCATTTCCTCAGCTCCGCTGAGGAAGAGACAAGAACCAGGAGATGGTAGCGTGGGCTGGGGCAGCAGCTCGAGCCGAGCCACCCGTGGCCACTCGTCCACCTTCAAATCAAGGCTCCAAGCGTCCCACCGGCAAGCGCCCACCATCCTCCACCCGAGGCTCCGCTCAAAAACGAACAGCCAAACCCCACGGTTTAGCTGAGAAGGAGCTCACCAGGAGCAGCCCGTGCAGAGATGCCGCACGCAACCCAGTGGCTTAGTCTCTACACGTCCGTGAGAACGGACCACAAGAAAGCAATCAGCAGGGGATAAAACTCCATCTCAATGCGCAAAACACCTTTCAGATCCCTCCGGTAGCCCTCAAAATAGGTATTTCAGAGAGACACGCCAATCCTCTACAGAGGGTTGAATTTTTTCCCAGTCTGAGTCTCGGCTAGACTATCAAGTCCCAGCATGTGCTCCAGAAACAAGCCACATGTGAAACGCCTGTGTTATGGGAACAGAAGGCCTGTCCCTTACAGCAGATGTTGGGGTGGTTTCATCTTTGCACACCTATAACACGGGAGGTGAACATCCCTCAGGTTTTCCCTGGAAACCCACCTCCAGCTCGAGGGAGGGTTGGGAAATTGCCGGCCAAGAAGAATTTGGTGGAGGAGCCCCACGGCCAGCGAAAGAGGGAGGGGAGGACAATGTGGAAGGGAGGACAATGCAGAGATGGGAACTGGGCTGCCGGGCAGCTGGAAGGGACTCAAATGTGACATCTCCACGGAGGATGATGGAGATCTCCACCGAGCTCCGGAGAGCGTCAGCAGCCGGCAAGTGCCAACGCTACCTCAAGCCTGCCTTCTAAAAGTTGAAGCCCAGAAGTTCACAGGAGGGAGCAGGAGGAAAATGTTAGAAGGAACCGTCTCTTCTGCTGCCGAACAAAGTCAAGCACAGATAACTCATTATTCACATGTTTGAAGTTGGCCTGCTTACGCCATTTGGAAAGAGAATCAGTCACGGCGAGGCTTTGCTTTGGTTTCCTCTGGCTTTCGTGAGACACTACCGCTACTGTCTTTCTCCAGCTTGGAGAGAAAGGGGAGTGTGTCGCAATGCGCCTCGGCTCGCATGTCCTGGCAGAGGATTTACACCGACTTGAACAACGAAAGGAAAATAATATTTAAGGGGATGGGGGAAAAGAATTATAAAAAAAAAAGAAAAAATTTAAAAAAAAATAATAAAAGGGCTGCTAATTTATAACGCTTTTTTAGCTGGTGGTGGTCTGAGATGAATTGGCTGCCTCTAAAAGGATGAAAATAAATATCCCTCTTTTTGAAGGAAATAGGCTGGCTCCCGGCCAGCTGGCAGGAAGCAGAGAGATATGTTGCATTTACAGTAGGTTTTTTACTGTCTGAAGCTCCAGCAGCGGGAGAGATGCTCGTTCGAGGACGGGCTGGTATTGATTAGTTGGCTTTGCAAGCCCCTGAGCTCCTCGCGCTTCTGGGTCGGTCCCTCGGCCTTGGCTCTGCCTCTCTCTCCCTGCCTGGTGATACAGCCTACATCTTATTACATTGGGAGACCCCCAAACTAAGCCCTCTGGGAGGAAAACAAAGCAGGACGTTAATTCAGATATTTAAACAAAAATCTAGGGTAGCATTTCCAACGCCTCCTGGGACGCGAGAGCCGTGGCCCGTGTTCAAATGAAAGGAACATCACGCCCAAATTGCCATGCGACTTCAGCGCAAATCCCTGAAGGACCTGGGCTCCCCATTCCCAAGGTTTCAGCGGGGAAACGGAGTCTTTCTGGATTTGCAAAAGTATTTAAAGCACTTTACAGCACAGGTAAAGCTGGGGGCATTCTCAGCAGGAGACTGGGCAAATTCATGACGTTTTTAGCATTTAGCCCTCTCGTGCCTCGCTGAAAATCCCCGCAAGCCTTGTCCTGCATCCTTCCGTCTGTAAAGAGCCCTGAAAACCTGACTCAGAGACTGCAGGGTGAATAAGGCGGGTTTTAAAAAGTTTTGATTTGCAGATCTGAAAATTTCACTCGGTGTGTCACAAACCAGCAGACGGGTGCGCATCTGCGGGAAATACAGCAGCTCTTCGTAAGAGGGTGCAAAAACCACCGCGGCTGCTCTGCAGTTGCTCCCCTTTTCCAGGAAGGCCAAATTCATTTATGGGCTGCGATCCAGTTCTCACGCAATCGGGCAAAAACCCCAGATTCGAAGGTTTCGAAGCCGGGTGCTTGGGAGGGAGCAGCCAGATCTCGAGTACCTCCAGCTGGTATTGCCTCAGCCACGTCTGAGATCAGATTTTCAGCTGTCGCTGCGTAGATCAGTGGAGTGATGCCAATTTGCAGGGAGTTAATGCCTGCTATCTAACAACTTGAAATGGGGACCTGCGTGGTACCAGTAGAGCTGGTTTTTCCCAGCTAATAACCTGTTCCATTAGGGCAAGCGCATCAAATTCCTTTGGGTGACACTGGTTAAGGATACTCTGCCCGGGATGGGGAAGGGAAGGACCAGCTGCTGGGTTCAGACCTGCGCGAGGAATGCGCCGTGGTTCAGCTAATGGATCCAAGACGTATCTGGCGCCGCAGGGGCCCCGCAGCAGCATTTCGCTCTCGGTAACACGGCGCAACCCGGATCGGACCCAAACTTTCCCAAGGTTTGAGGATGCTGAGCGCTGGGTTTCCCCTTTGCCCCAGGACAGAGCTGGAGCTGAGCCCTGGCATTTGAATGTTAATATCCCCCGATCCCAGGACTGAGCTCCAAGCTCCATCTCCAGAGACGGGCTGGTATGTCGGGTAATTACAGCTCCTGACGAGCTTTGCCAGCGCACACACAACCCAACGCTACGAGCAAGAGCCCCAGAGCAACGCTACCTGCACGGCAGCCTTCATCCTCTCTGCAACGCTGCTCCTCCAAAGCCAAAAAAGCGGAGCTGTGCACGGGGTAACCGCGGGCAGGGGGTCTGTGCCCAGCTCCGCGGCTGCGGGAAGCACCAGGATGGGATGTGATCCACCGGGAAGCTCCATACGGGGAAGCACAGTGGCAAAGGGCTCGGCTTCTCGGCACTTTCCCGCTGCCCTCGTCCTCGGTGCGAGGGCTCGGAGGCTGGGATGGGCACCGGGGATGCTCTCTGCTTTCTGGGTCCCTCCCCTCTCCCCCCTTCTCCCACCACAGTGCGTAGATTCACTGGAAAGAGCAAGATAAAATAATGCCAAATCATGTCTAAGCACCTTCCGCTGCAGGATATGATTTATCTCTGGCTGATTGCAGAACAGGTGACTGGTCTCCGGCAGCGGAAGAGAAGGGTCTTAGGAACTAAATTTCATCTCACTCTGAGTCAAATCCTCTTCCTCCCTCCGCCACATCATTAAAGTGATTGGTTGCGCTGATAAGCCCTTTCGAGAGGGAGAAACGAGATGTGTCCTGCCCTGACATCTGATGTGATCTTGTGGTTTTGTTTGATAGTTCTGGTCCTTCAGCTGTTGTCTTCCCTGAAATGAAACTTGCCTTTTAGCATTGACTTTTTTTTTTTTTCCCTCTCCTCCTCTTTTTTCTTCTCTTTTCCAATCCATGACCCTTCGCACCGTCCCCCTGAGCCTGCAAACCCTCCCCTGAGGGAAGCGGGGCCGCCTTGCATTAATAACCCTGCAACACGCCGCCCCAGCTACACCGTGGTACCCCCTCACCCACGGCAGCCTCCCCATGCGTGCGATGCTCCCACATCACCCCCTGCCCGGCACGTTCTCAGATCCTCTTTACAAATGGGTAAACTGAGGCAGGGGGCAAAACACGCCCCTTTTGCGAAGCTCACCAACATCCTTCCCGCAACGTTCCCAAATTCTCCTTTCTCCCGTCACCTGCATCCCAGCCCAGGACCTGGATTCCCGGGCCCCGCAGGAATTTCTTTCGCTATTTATTTGTACAGCACCTGGCACAGCTCGCGCCCGGCATCGAAACACCGCCGACATCCTTCTGGAAGAGGCCTTCAACAAAACTTAATTCTCCAAACATCCCCCATCCACCAGAGGACCCTTTTGCTCCGGTTTTATCTCTTCCAGAGGCACTATCAATGCCCGCTTCTCCCATTCGGATATATTTTAAAGCAGGAATGGCTCGTCCACCCCAGCTGAGAATCGTGCCCTGGGGTTTTCCCGAAGCTTTCAAAAGCCGGAGGTGTTGCAACCAATTCCAACAAAGATTTCTTTGTACAATGTGAGTGAAAATAATTTCCCTGTTCTGACTCCCAACACTGCTTGGCTTAGAAAATATTGGTCAGTTTAAAGCGAAATGATTTTGAAGTTATTATGCGCCAGGTGATTATTAAAGGAGAAGTGGAATTTACTCTATGTGGCGAATAAAACAATTAGAGGAGTGAGTTTACCGGAGCCCATATAATTTCGGTTGCTCTATTAATACTTCTCTGGAGGCTGGGATCACAGCCCAGGCCGTGCAAACCCATTGCTTTGAGCAACCCTTGTCCCTGCTCTGCTCTCCCTGGAACTGGGTGTCCCCCGGGGTGTCCCCATGAAGGGGCGAGCAGGTCCCGCATGGGGCTGGGGGGTCTCACGCAGCCCGACCCACAGAAACCCAGCGCCTGGCTGGTTTCCTCCCCGAGGGATTTTTATCCAACCCCCCCAGAGCTCAGCCCCGACTCCCTCTCGCCTCATCTTTGCAGGATCGGACCCCGAAGGGGTTAATTGGATAGAGGTGCCTATAAGAAATTAGAGGAGGAGGTAGTTTAAGATAATTGCTTGCGATGCATGTATCAACAGCGGTCCCGAACTGCCTCTGCAAGAAAACAATGCCCTGGACGGTCTCGGCAGATACCAAAGGGTGCAAATTTCCCCGCTGGGATCAAAACACATTAACGATGGGAATACAAACAGAGAAACCCTCCTGCGCAGCAAGTACCGATTTGCAAGGGCTCCTGCGTGAACCCGGGAGCCCCGAGCATCGCGCCGGCGTCTCCTCGTCCCTCCCCACCCCGCGGCCGCCCCACCGCCCGCGGGCCTCCTCCACGCTCCCAGAGATGCGGCTTCAGCCTCCTCCTCTGCCTCCCGCCCGGCCGCTCGCTCCAAAGGCCCCGGTTAACGGGGCGTTCAGGAGGTTTTTGGGGGATCTGGTGGATGGAGGGTGAGAGCGGGCGGCGTGTTGTGCCCCGCTGGAGCTGCCTGGTGGGGCAAGCAGTGATGGCTGCGATGCCGTGCCGTCCTCCCAGCCCCTCGCCCCGGCCGGCGTTTGCTTCATTTGTCTCCATCCAACGAGCAAATGGGATGGGGAAGGGTGGGATGGAGCTGGGTGGTTGGGGTGGCCGGGGCTCTCGGGCACCGTCCATGCAAGTGCCCCGTCCCAGGGACCAACCACCTCAACGGCAGCTGGTGAGAGGGCAGAGAAAACACCAATAAAACTAAAATATTAAAATATCTTGCGTTCCCACTGAGGATTTCCCATGCCTGCCTTGTTTCAGGGCACTCCAAAAAGCCTACACCCCGTCCCAAGCCCTTTCCCTCCTCCAAGTAGGACCCCCCACGGGGCTAGATCAACGTGGGGAGAAGCGGAGACACACGAGCTCTGCACAGGCTCTGTTCTACAAAACCAGAGGCTGGGATTAGCCTGATGTCCCCAGGCCCCATCATCCCCCTGTCCCCAAGGGCCATCGTGAGGAAGCGCCACGGCAGGTTCCCACCAGCGAGAGCGATGCCGAAGCTCCGGGGTGGTCGCATGGAGCCCGTGGGGTTTCTCTAAACATCCATCTCAGGCGGCTCCAGCGCGTCCAGAGCAGAGAGTTAACAGGGAAGCGAGAAAGTGCCGCTCAGGATTTCCTCCTCTTCCTCCCCAGGGAAGAGGACAGGTCTCAAGAAATGGGAAATCAGTGTATCTGAAGCACCGCATTTCAAATTAGAACAAATTATAGCAATTTTACATTGACAAATGACTGTCCAGGAAGCGGTGAGGTCATTTATTTATTTAAATGATCTTGTTGGTTTGATTGATTTAGTTGTCTTTCTTTTTTTCCCTTATTTTTCCCCTCTTTTTTTTTCTTTTTTTTTTTTTTTTTTTCCCTAATTCCCGGACAAACTGGGAAATGTCTGTGTATTTATATCTAGCTAAGGACAAGCAGGGGAATAAAACAAAAGGCCCTAATAATACCCAAAACTATCACCCCACGGGAGCACTTCAGCACTGAGCCTGCTTTTAATTACAGAAACATCTCGAGTTCAAGTTTTACGCATCCCCACGAGGAAGCCTTTTTGCCAAGATAAAGATCTGAAACCGTACAATACTGGCACGACGCAGCCCCCGTCCTGGGTCTCCCTTCGAGCTTCTGAGAAGCTCAAGACCCTCAAATAATTTATTATCTCTTTGCCAAGCGCTTGCCAAAGCCATATCGAATCTCCCAGCGTAAAAGGCGCAGCAACCCCGGGGTGGCACCGCCCGGGACACGCTGCAGACCACGGGGTCCCAAAATTGCCCGTAGGCATATGGTAATAGGGAATTGTTTTGTTCTTGCTCCTCTTTGGCTCCCGTCCCATCCCTTGCCCCTCTTCCTCGCCTATTTTAGGCTGTCCCTCGCTGATCTGCACCGCTGTCTGTCACTCGGTAGATCCCGATTTCCCCACGTGCCGGGAATGGGAGAGCTAGAGATTTTATTTCCCCATCCAGCTTCACGGAGCTGCCATCCCAGAGGGCAAGGATGCATCGCCCCGAGCCTCCCCGCAGCACACCCGAGCCCCGCAGAGCTCTTCTCGGTCCCCGTCCCCTCCCAAAATTGCTTCGAATCATAACAAAACCACGAGAAAACTTTTTTTTTTTTTTTTTTCCCCCACGTGTGGATTCACACAAATCCCCCCGCAGCACAGCACCCCGAGACCGGCCGGCCAAAGTCCCCTCCGGGCTGGGGGGCAAATGGCAGCGCTGCCGTGGGGTCCCCGGGATCACCCCCCCTCCCCGGGAGCGGCTCTGCCTTTCCCAAAGGTGCCGGCAATTCCACTTCCATGAAGCCCAGTGTCCGGCGGGGCCGGGATGCGATAGGTGAATTCATGGATCAGCCACTTTTCTCAAAAGCAACGGGAACGTTTCCACTTTGTCTTTCTCTCTTTTTCCTCCCCCCCCCCAAGCCAGTGCAAATGAGGGGAGCCCTAAAGAGATGCTCTTCGTTACCAGTAATTACCAATAAGTCAGAAATCTCGCCAGAAACCATCAGTGCTTTTAAAGATATTACAGCCCCAAAAGTTAGCAAGGGAATGACCAACTCTGCAATATATTAAACGCATAATTTTGTACTTTTGATGGCATTTAAGCCATTAAGGCATGAAAATATGACACTGCACAGCCTCAGCTGTGGGCAAGCTGCCTTCGCCCTCAAAGAAATGCTTGGGGGCACAGAAATGGTCGGGGGGGGTCCAGTCCGGTGTCGAGCCGAGAGGGTGGCAGGGAGGGACATCGCCGTGAGGACATGCATGGGCCAGCTCCACGCGTGTCACCATCCCAATTAAAGCACTGCCACTTTCCCAAGGTGGCCCACGGGAAACGCAAATCCCGGCTGCTCGGCGCTCCCACCCCCCCTGCCCAAAATCTGCAGGTCAAATTGGGCAGGATGGGAGGCTCAAATTGGGGCAGTTTATAGGGGGTGCCTGGTGATTTCTGGTTGTTAGCATCACACTGGGGTCTCTACAGAGCTTATTCGGATCAGCTGGGGTGGGATATTGCACCTCTTTTCTCTTCCCTGAATTAAATGGGGATTACATTTTGCTGTTTCTGGTAGTAAATCTCAGGCTCATCCGCAGCCACAAGGGATGGGGAAAGTACCCGGGGGGTGCCTTCCCACAGTCCTGCGCATCCTTTTCCTCTCTCTATCCTCAAACTGGAGCATCCACTAGGAATAAAAGGTAAAAAAAAAAACAAAACCAAACAAAAAACCTACCCACAGCACAGACTCCTCTGAACTCAAGAGAAATGGATTTAGATGCACTTTAAATGAATTTAAAAAAAAAAAAGAAAGAAAGAAAGAAAGAAAGAAAGAAATGAGAAAGGCTTTTTCTGGGTGGTTTGTGGACGTGCCGGGATTTGGGGCGGCGCTGGGTGTGGGGTGAGAGCCGAGATGGGGGTGAGATAGGGGGGGTGTGGGCAGCGGGGCCGAGGTGTGCCCGGGCTGAGGCAGGACCGGGTGGTTCCGGGCGCTGCTCCTACTATCAGCAGGGCTTCGAGATGGCTGGAGAAGCCACAGCGAGGTGTGTGTCATCCCCGGGACGTGCTGATACAACCCTTTCTCGCAGCGCAAACGTCCCTCCAGCGGAGCTGGGGGCACCCAGGGCCACGGGGACCCTCCTCCCGCAGCCACCCCAGCACCCCAACATCAACAGCAGCAAAGCCCTTTTCAGGCTGGATTCACAGACTGGATTTTCCCCTTTATGGTCAATCCTTTTCCCAGGGTTTTTTTTGGCTTTTTTTTACCCCATATTTGAAGCCAAGAGCCCCCGGTGCACGGGGTGCTCAAGGGCAGGCAGCACCCACTCCACAGCCTTGGCGCCCACCGACTGCCAGCCCCCCCCCAAGTGACACAGATGCCACTAACTCCGTGCAAAGGCACAAACAAGGGGGTTTCCACCCTCCACAGATCCTTAACTCTTCATTTCTCAGCCGAAAGCCAAGGGCCAAGGCTGCGGCTCGGGCTGACGTCTTGTGGGGGGGGGGGAAGGGGGGGCCGGTGGGGAGGGAAACCCTCACACAGCTGAGGCTCTCCAAAATACGAAAGCAAAAAGCCGCGGGTCTTGGTAACGACTCAGAGCCGTGGGAGGGGA
>JAOXJK010000009.1:3632572-3647774 GCA_025774025.1 Xenus cinereus
CCTTGCTCCTCCTTGTCCCTGCACCTGGCAGGGCTCAAAAACACTAAGACCTTGAATCCCACAGAGCCTGGCTGGCTGTAAAGTAAATATTTTCACAAATTCAGACACTAGAGTCTTCTAGAAGTACAATTTTCCCAGTATTAGAAGAAAAGTTAGTCCTGTGTCTCTCAACCCAGGACACAGGGGCAGACCCGAAGGGAGAGCCCCGCACGGGCAGGGGTTGCGCCATCGCCGGGTCACGCCGCAGTCACACGCCGGCAGAGCGCGGTCACGCCAGAGCCCTTCACCCCGAGCCGGGGGGTCACAGACAGGCACCGGCGTGGGTGTGGGGAAATTGGTGACATCCTGGGGTGGTGACAGCCCTGTCCCGCCATACACCCCGTCCCGGTGAGCGCCAGTCCCTGTCCACCACCAGCACTAAGGGATTCGTGGCGCTTCCAAGTGAGGTGAGTGAAAAAGTGCAGCCAGCCCCTCAGGGAGAAAGCCTAAAAATCCCCCAAACCTCAATTCATCCACGGAGCACGAGGAAATTCTCTTTGCTTTTTGGGTTTAAATCCGTCAGCCTGTTCTGAAATACCCAGGGGATCATGCAGCGATTGCCCCCTCCCCGCACCCCCCCCCAATTTTAACAGTCGCTCTCGCAAACGGCGACGCAAAAACAAACAACAATTTATGGCAAAGAATGTGAATTTTTGTGTCTGGTCTGTGGTCTCGGAGCGTGCGTTCTCCAAGAAGAGCTTCCTGCGGAATCCAAGGAAGCTGAGACGGTGGCTGGTGGGTTTTCACTTGACGTGTCTCCCACCAGGGATGACCACGCCAGAAGTCAATCCCAGTTTATCAGCACGGAGGAGATGGGGAGCAGCTTGAGGTCCATTCCCCACCGCGCTCGGTGCTACGGTCCCACCACGACCTCCACCAAGAGCAGGGGGGGTCCTGCAGCAGAGGCCGTGAAGGGGGGCTCCAGGCATTTCTTTTTAAGAGTTTATTTTGCAAGATTGGGTGTTAATAAGTTAAAAACCATTATCTGGAGAGCTTGGAGAAAACTGCCCTCATCCTCCAGCTCTCTTGATTCCCTCCCCAGGAGACGGGCTTGGATTTACTTCATTAAACAGCAGCAATAATTCGCATTTCAAGGGGCACCTGGGAAGCACATTTCAAGGGAGGCTGGGCACGTTGTGGGGCAGCGATGAAGAGGAGGGCTCCCAGGAGGGTCAGGAACCTGGTTTTGCCCCCCGTGAAGGACCCGCTGCCCTCGTCAGGACGCGGCGGGTTTGTACTTGGCGACCGATCGCTGTTTCTCTCCGCGGGCGCACGCGTGGGCTGCAGCTCGTTATCAGGGAGCTTTTGAAGTGGTTAGAAAAATGAGTATTATCCCCGCAGCCTGTGGGCAGAGGTGGATTCGGAGATGTTTTCCACCTTGAAGAAACAAAAAAAAAGGAAAGAAAAAGCAAACCAAGACGCAGAGACGTCGCCACCCACGGAGGAGCTCAGCAGAGCTGGGTACCAAGCACCCATCCATGGGTGATGGAAACCCTCCCATACGCCCCATGCTGCTCAGAGAGACAAAGATTCCTGTAAAATACCAAAATAATTCGTGAACTTCAGAGGAAAGATGGAAATTGCAACCCCTGAACACTCAGTAAATCAAGGAGACAGTGGAGGGAGGACCCTTAAATATACACATCTATATATATATATTCATCTCAATGCCCCCCATGCTCCTGCTTTAAGGATCTGATCTATCAGGGCTCGTCATTCTTTCCAATTTTAAAATCAAAAGCCAAAGATGTGCTGGAAATTTTTTGATGTATGGTCATAAAAGAGTAGAAAATATTGGTATATTAATACAGCCACGGAATTGTGGAAAAGAGACCTTGAGGTCGCCCCCAGCCCCTTCTAATGGTATATATATACACACATATATGTATATATATAATTTCCTCTAAATACGTAAGTGATCCAATTGACATTATTATCTCTCATTTACAGAGCGTTTCACAATGAAGGTGTCTCCATAAATAAGATTCACCTCTTTTTTCATTGCAAACTTTTAGCTAAAAATGTCTTATTTGAAAAAAAAAAAAAAAAAAAGACATGTTGTAGTTTGGTTGAGATTTGGGTTTTTTCCACAAAAACCTCATTTTTTCCCCCCATTTCTTTCACTTTTAAGCAGAAAGTTTCACCTTTGTTTTTAAACTGAAAACCGAAGTTATTTTGGTTGGTCAATTAGCTATTGCTCAAGCCATTAAAATATGAAGTCCTGGGAGCAGAAACATCCGAGTGCAGGGAAGAGGCACAGCCAGAAGGTGTTGTCCATTGGAAAATGGGTGGGAAGGGGCCGAAGGACATCGGAAAAGCCGGGTTCCTCTTCCTCACCTCAACCAGCACCATCTTCAGGCTGGTTTTCCACCCCAAATCCAGGCACGCCACAAGTACCGGTACAACACCACGGGGAGAATATCCACCTGAGAGGGGGCTTGTAGCCCCCTGAGATACCCACCACGATGGATTTGGCATCGCCTTTGTTTAACTTCTCTTCTAAGGCCAGTAAAACCAGTACAGGACACGGATGTGCTGGAAGAGCTGCCTGGGCTAAGCCACCGGGATTGTTTTGGCACCTGCTTGCACATCGTGGCCACCAAAGGTGTCTTTAGCCAGATTCTGCCTTCCAAAATAACTCAACCCAGCGATGCCAAGGCTCAACCATGGCTGCTGCAAAGAGACGTGGGCAAGGAAAGTCCTTACATCTGCCCTGCCCCAGTGGAGCGAGGTGCCTCTGATTTAAGGTTAAACCTGGGTGTTTTGGAGGCTTTCCCCTGCCTGGCTTCAAAGGTACCAGTGGTGCAGCAAACTGGGGTGAGCTTTTATCGGAGCGGTGGGTCGGGATTTGAGAAACTGGGATCTGCCACCCAGCCCAGCCGTGACCTTGGGCATCTGCTCTCAGAAACGGGATCCTCTTCAAACCCACCCTGTGGAAATCATCCCTGAGAGCGACGTTGGATGGGGACCAGGACGGGGTCAAAGCCCTGAGTCCTGGGAGGGTCCGACCATGACCAGCTCTGAAATCTCAACATGAGTCTCCAACAACAACTGGCTCTGCCGGGTGTAGGAAGGGACCCCGATCCCTCCTGGGTGGGGGTAGAAGCCTCCTGTAATGCCAATAATACACATAATTTATTACCAGCTGGTCACCGATTCTCTCCCGCCATCCATGTTGCGAGTACTGCGTTTTATTTCAGAGACAAAAATCTTTATTAGGGTTACTACCGAGTTACTTGCTTTCCTCCAGAGAGAAGAGATTCAAACCAGAAGAGCTAATGGCTTAAAGACCAGGGACAAATTTAAAAGGATTCATCCCGTGGTGTTCTGTTCCCATTCATGCAACACCCCTTTTGCTAAACAAAATAACATTGCCTCTGTTTCTTACTTTTTTTTCCTTTTCTTGTCCTTTTTTTTTTTTTTTCCCCTCGTAGGCAGCTGTTTCTCTTGATCACATCTGCAGCAAATCTGCACTTAATCCCCCACTGACAGCGCAGAAGAGGGTGGAAAAATGGAAGGGCTGATCCCAGCGCCCGGGATGTGGCAGGGAGGGAGGGAAGGGCTGTAACGGGAGCAGGAGGGAATGGCTGGGGTGAGGTCCCGGGAGCGATCCCTGCTCCAGATCCCCTTCCCCACCACCCCATCCCACCCTGATTCCCAATCTGCAGAGCCGCAGGATCCAGCTCCACCTGCCTCGGGGAGCCCCGGGGCCGTGGTTGCAAGCACAGAGAGATGCAGCTCGAGGTTCTGACTCATTGTTTTCCTGTTATTTTCCTTTATCCCTGAGCCCTTTGCCAGGCTGTGCCTGAGGCAGGTCGGCAGGAGGTTCCTCTGCATCGCTTCGCCCCACGGTTTAGCAGTAACTGGGCAGCGCTGGCTTAAGGATGGACTTGATGATCTTTAAGGTGTCTCCCAACCAAAATGATCCTGTGATTCCATGCGAGGTGGGAGCTGATGCTCTGAAGAGGATGGAGAGCTACCACTGCCTGGGAAAAGCATCCCCGGGGTGACCCGCGCTGCACCCCAGCCCTCCTGGCCAGGGAAGCACAGGGTGGTCCCACATCCCACCACTTCCAGGTTATCCCCGTGTCACCTCGGGCAGGTTTCAGTCTGAATGTGGCACTTCAGGCTGGTGACCTGAGGGGTGCTGTTTGATGGGTGGCTTCTGCAGAGCCTCCTTCACTTGGGACCCGGGAAACAACGGTCAGACCTGCCTTTCCCTCACCCTGATCCTGCTGAAGGCGACGGAGTCCCACCAACACAGGCAGGAGGAGGCTCAAATCCGAGGAGCATCCTTCAGCTGCAGAAAAAATAATTGAGGACCAAACCCGGCTGCTCGAGGGATGCCAAAGCCGTGCCCGGCAGGGTGAGGAGCTGCGGTGGGTGCCTGGATGGTGGGATCTCAGCAAGATCCTGACATCACCCAGGGATGTGCCCGGAGCCAGGAGCATCGCGGCCAGGGAGCAGAGACCTGTCTGCAGCAGGACAGGGGCACTTTGCCACCGTCTGCCAAATTCTGCAAAATTTCACCCTCTGTAAATACAAATAGAGTAATTTTTGGCCTCAATTGTGATTATTATTATTATTATTACCGTTGTTGGCATCTCACCGTACCCAGCGCAGGGAAGGTTGAACACTTAAGCTGCAGCATCCCAAAATGTGACACGTGGGGTTTTGCATCCGCTCCACGGTGCACAGGGCAAAGGGCTCTGTGAGGGGCTGGGGCACCCAGAAAGGGCTTGGGGGGTCCCCACAAAGGGCTGGGGGTCCTCACGAATGTCTGGGGGTCCCCAGCACCCACTGCGGGATGGCACCGGGGCCACGTCCAAATTTTACCTTTTGTGCCCAAAGCGCTTCGCAAGAAGAAAGAGCGACAGGGGGGAGGCTTGCGTGCAGGAGGGGGGCACAGCCCCCCCCAACCTCCCATCACTCGATTTCCCCACCACAGCCTGCTTTCACAGAAACCCTCCAACCCCCGGGTGCCCCCTCCGCCTCCCCCAGCACCCCGGCTTCTCAGAAGGGCCCGTCGCCCCCCCTTCCCCACGCTCACCACTCTCGTTTACTGGAAAGAGGTGGGGAGAGGGCCCCTGGCACGCTCTTTCCTTTCTCACCGCTATTTTTTCTTGCTTTTTTTTCTTTTTTTTTTTTCCTCTCTTAACTTTTTTCGAGCAAGAGCTCGGCGGCGTCATGAGAGTGAGCCCCGAGCGGAAGCGGCAACGCGGGACGCTTGTCACGAAGGCGGTGGCAGGTGATGGGGACGGAGGCAGCGCTGCAGGCAGGATTTGGCAGGGGATGGTTACCAAGCCCTGGGGCTCGGCTGCCAGCTTGGGCAGGAAACCTCTGGGCAGCACCGCTTGGTCCCCGAGGGGGGGTTCAGGGCACCCCTGAGGGTTTTGGGGGTGAAGCGGTGGTGGGGTCACGCTGGGAAAAATTCCCCCCCTCCCGTGGGGTGCTTTTGGGGGTGACGGGGGGGAAAGGGGAAGGCGTGCGGGAGAGGAAGAGGATGGGGGAAGCGATGCTCGAGCACCGGCGGGGTCCAGCCACGGCTCTCGCAGCAGCTATTTAAAGAGCAGACCGTGGGAAACTTCTTCAGACGTGCGGTTTCTCTAAACGGAGGGACTTGTGTCTTCGCTGCCGCCGGGTGAGTCACAGTCAGAGCAAGAGAGAAGGACGGGGAGGGGAAAAAAAAAAAAAAAGAAACCAAAAAAAGAAAAAAAAAAAAAAAAAGACCAATCCCAGCCCCCAGCAGCGGCAATTAGTGGCGCTGCCTCTGAGGACCCACAGAACTATTATCTCCCGCGCAGGAGATCAAGGTCAGATCTTTTAAGAGGAGGAAGCTCCAAAGAGGGGCTTTTTTTCCCTCTTCAAACAGGAAAACTGTCCCCTGCCTCAAAAAACCAAAGAAAGAAGCCCCAAACCTCTTATCTGAAATTGTATCTCCCGGGGCGGGCAGGAGAGATGCTAAAGGCTCCTCTGACCTGGAGGGGACCCTCGAGGGGACTCTGGGTGGCTCTGGGACCTCAGGCGGCTGCAGAGGTTGAGCATCCCCAGTCCCATCCCCAGGGAGCGACCCCGAGGGTCCCAGCCACCAGCACGAGTCTGGGTCACCTCCCCGAGCCAGGGGGGGCCCAGGTGTCCCCGGAGGAGCCCAGCTCTGCCCCTGACCCCAGGGGGGGACAGGGACACACGCATTCGGGAATTTTAAAGGCCTTTTTCTGTTGCCTTCAGAAATTGTGCACTTCCCACAGAGGGTTTCGGCCGCTGCCTCAGCAATAAGGGAAACTGAGGCACAACCCAACGCGCATTCCCAGTTCATCGTGGGTTAGCAGCACCTTGACAAACCAGGGGTGGCCCTACGTTGGAGCGGCTCGAGCTGTTGAAGCGGCATTTTTCTGTGTGAAAAATACACGTTTCTGGGTCTCTCAATGCCATCCTGTGTGCGATGTGAGATCCTTCAAGCTCCGGAGCCCGGGAATGGGATCAAGCAGGTGGCTCCAACCAGTGAGGAGCCGCAGCGGGAGCTGGGAGGTGGCTTTGCCTGGGGACAACGTCAATGAGGAGACAGCCATGGGGTGACGGGGGCTTCAGCGGACGCTGCTGACGCAGACCGGGGGTGCAGGCGGCACCAGGGGTCACACCTCTCCGCGGGCATCGCCGGGTCTCCTCCTGAAACGAAACCGCTCTGAGATTGAAGCTCTGAATTCTTGTAATTTGCTCTGAATCATTTTGGAACGGCCTCTGCAGGTGACTCAACCTGAGGAAAAAAAAAAAGACGAAAAATAAATGGCAAAGCCACGTTTCACTGATGTTCGGGAGGTGCCAGGGGGAAGGGCAGGTCACACACGGTGTCGTGCTGCCGACGGTGGCGATGGGTGACAGGCGATGGGTGACTCCAGCACCGGACCTGGGCAGCAAACAGACACTGGCTTTTCCCCAGCTGCTCTGGGTGCAAGAATCCACCCAAAATACAGTTTTTCCCAGTTCCCGAGCAATTTTGAGAACGACAGGAGAAAATACCGAGGGTCCAATCCCAGCAAAGCAGATCAGAAATGGGGAAAAAAATTACAGCAGGGTTTGCATTGGGCTCGGGAAGGAAATGCTTCACGCCAGGCAACGAGTTATCTAAGGTTTTAATTTAGAAAAATAACCACTTTTAGTGCTGAAGCTACTTCCCCCAGGCTGTCCCACCAGGCTAAAGGGAAATCCAAACCCTTTGCTGCAAGCCCTCAGGGGCTTGACCAGCACGTCCCCCTTGGCACGGGCAGCCCAGCCACCCCGGGGAGCCATGGGGTGACATTTGGGGTGACACCGGGGAGAGCGAGGCGCGAGGGGCAGGTGCCACACGGGGCTGGGGACAGCAGCTCCGGCTCCGCGCCGCTCGGAAGGATTTGAAACCCGGCGGCCGCAGGCGCTGCTGAACTTCGCAGGAACCCTGCGGTGACACAAAGACAGGGGCCAAGAGTCACCTTATCTGTGACCCAGATAACTGATGTGAAACCAGCCCAGCGCAGGGGCCGGCCGGGACCCAGGTCGCCCCCAGAGGCCATCCAGCCCCCCCACCCCAGGCTGCAGCCATGGTCCCTGCATTGGGAAAGGGTGTGGGAAGCCCCAAGCCCTCGCTCAGGGTGTCCCACCGGGGTGACACCGGTGCTGGAGAACCAGAGCAGTGTGGATATGGCTTTTGCACCGTTTCTGCCCCAAAACCGCTGGGGGTTTTGCTCTGGGGCCCACAGGGAAGGGGTGAAGGGGATGGGGGAGCACCCCCAGAACGGGGCCAGGCTGCAGGCAGGACCCCAGGGCTGAGCATCCCCCCTCCCCGAGTGACCCCACTCTGTCCCCCACTGTCCCCACGGCCAGGAGGAAGCGGGGGGGAGGGCGTTTTTCCACCCACGCCCCCCCGGCCTCCAGCAGACAGAGCCGGCTGCATGAAATCATGAAATCGCCTTTTTTTTTTTCTTTTTTTTTTTTTTTATTTTCTCAGCGATGCAGCAGACACAACACGCAGCAGCTTCCGGCGCCGGGGGGGCTGCGGTGCAGCGGCACACGCACCCCCGGCCGCCCGCCCCGCTCCCCAAGCAGAAGTCTGCATCGCTCTGGGGAAGTCGCCGGTGGCCAGTGGCCACCCGGGGTGGTTTGCAGCCCCCAAGACACCCGCGTGGGAGAGGATGCTGCTGGGGGGTGGGGGGACAGCGGGAGGGAAGGAGACGTGGCTTCCAGTGACACACACCCCCCCCGACAACCTGCAGCTCTCCAGGGCTTGAAGAAAAAGCCAGTGTTGCAAACCCCACTGGGGATTTTTCTTTCTAGCGAGGATTTGTGCTGAATTACCATCTTTTAGCACTTCGCTTCTCTCTTCCCCCCCCCAGCGCATGGTGGGGGCCAGTGGTGGCAGGGAGGGGGATGCCAGCCCACTTGGATGCAGTGCTGGCCCCCCGTGGCACTTGGGGTGGCCCTTGCCTACCATCACAGAGCCCCAAGACCACAGGTGCAGGGTGTTGGGCTGGCCTCGATACCGAGAGGGAGGAACAAACCCCAAATGAGCCCTGGCTTTGCAAGAAAAAGCAAAAGCAAAAAAAAAAAAAAAATCACAAAATTTTTTAAAAAAACAACATAAAACAACAACCATCCCAACAAAACCCAAAGCAAAATAGAAGTTTTTGATGGTTTCCAAAACTGAGAGGCACCCCAAGCCTGGGCTCTCCAGGAGCATCCCAGGTCCATGAGCTTCATTCCCATTCCTGCATCCCTGGAGCTCATGGGGGACGGGGATGGGATGCTTGGGGTGGGCGCCGGGGCTGCCGTGTTGTGACAGTGAGGACAAAACCACAGCTCTGTTAGCCCAAAGCGTGGCAGATCCCCGGCCCAAAGTGCCAGGCCACCTCCCTGGCCGTCCCCGGTCCCCATCTCCTCTCTCGGGATGGATCCCGGTCAGGAGATGCGGATCGTGGGGTACAAGGTGCCAGCCCAACCCGACCCCGAGCGACGGCCGCAGCCGCAGCAGCGCACAAACACCATAGGAATAACTCACCCAGAATCTCATAAACACTTGCAACCACGGCCAGTGCATTTCCTTGATTACCAGCCCGAAACTTTTCATTAGAAATTACTTATTAAACAGGGATCTAACCTCTCTCCCGGCTGGCAGCGGGTAACGAGTGTTTTATTAAGTCGTCAGGAGCGAACGGCCGCTAATGCAAGCTGCATCCGCTGCATCCGCAGGGCTCTCTACTTCATTAGCCATGGATTATTATGCCATTTATAATTAAACGTTCAATGCTTTAAAATACAGCGTGGCAAACCGTGGCGGTAGTCACCGATCAGGCGGAAGGGATCGGGGCAGGCTCCTGTGAACGGTGTGTGCCCTGATGCCGAAAACACCTTCCCATGGGTTTGGCTACTGGGCAATTTGACCAATTCACCGGTTTTTCCAGCTCTTCCCCACCAGCCGGGGGGTCCCTGGGCAGGGAAGACGTAATGACCACGGGCTTCTCCAAAGACCATGGCCATGAATTCAGCAGCAACATCCCTGCTGGGTGCTGCGGCAGCGAGCGGGGAGATGACACGGAGCAAAGCCCCAGCCTTCCTCCCCACCGTGCCCGATGTCTTCACGGATGAACGCCACGGAGCAGCTACTCTCCAGCAGCACCCATCCCCGTAATGCGGCCGTTCCACAGCAGCACCTCGGTCCAGAGCAGCCTGATGGTTTCGCTTGATTCTATCCCAAAAGAAATGTCTCGTTTCTGATCGAATCGGAAACATTTTCTTCCAGGGGAAAACCAACCTCCTCTGCCCCATCACAGAAAGACAAACTTTACGGATGAACTTTATGGTTTGTCTTCTCCACTCCGGATTTTTGCCAAGCCCCTACAGTTATTTTGACCTACAGTTAACTCAGTGCTTGTGCCCGTCCCAGGGAGGCTGCCAAGGGTGAAGACAACCCTACTCGAAACACAACATTTCCCTTGATGTGGGTCCGTGGCCTCCTGGAAAGGACACAGCCAGGCTCAGATTTTGGGCTGAAAGTTGCTTCTGGACCAGCCTTTGCAAACCCAAGACCCTTTCCCGAGCAGCAGGAGAGCAGCAATGGACGGTCCCAGCCCGTTCGAGAGCGGCAGCAGCTGAAGAAGAAATAATTAGGAAGGGGAATTTGGATGGGCAAGAGGCTGAGCTTTTCTCTTGCCTGGGAATAATTCCATAAATTTCAGCTGAGTGAATTAAGTGCAAATTGACGCTCAATTTGTTACGATACTTCATTCTTGTCAAGAAAGAGGATATAGGAGAACAGAGGGGGTTTCGTGACGTGTTTTAGGGCAGGGAAGGGAACGAACGCTTCCCTGATGGAAACCAAGGCACAGCTCGTGAGCGCTCACCCGCGGCGTGGAAACAAACCCAAACCAACCCCAAACTTGTCCCAGTGCATCCCGGGCCGGGGCAAAACCTCCCCAAGCAGCCGCTCACCCCGAAGGAAGAAATCTCTAATGAAAAAACTAATTAACAGAAGGCTTTATCCCTACATCCAACGCCAGTAATTTAAACCTGACGAGCGAGGAAAGACGAAACCACACTCCCATTATTTCAGCCTGGCTAAGTTTGGTCAGTTGGGTTGTGCTTTTTCATTAGGCGCTCTCTTGCAATAAGTAATTTTCCTTAATGCCTCGAATCACTCTTGATACCACTGTGGTGCGCCTGTGGCCAACGTGAAGTATGAGGAGGTCACAGCTGATGTGTCTTCGTTGGGATGGGGTTTCATTAAATGTGAGTGACCACAGAATTTAACGGTGGAGCCCAGCAACACTGCCCACTAATTGCTTTAGTGTGCTTCTGGTACCACCACAATTTCCCCTCCTCGGTATTGGGATTTGTCGACTTAATCCAATGCCCTTCGTCAGGATTGTAGGGAGATGCGGCCTCGTTATGTAAATAAGGCTTTTCCCGAGTCTTCGGTATTTCTACAGCGTTGAGGAGAGGGAGACAGCCCTGTGCAGGAAACCTCTCGGTGCCAGGGGAGCATCCATGCCTGGAGGACCTCCAGCTCCATTCCCAGTGCTGGGAGGTGACCTACTGGTGACACCGCCCAATAACATAACCCACCACAAGGTATCACTGAGCCCATTTCACAGATGGGGAAACTGAGGCGCCGGCAGGGAATTGCCCAAGGGCATCCCACAGGCTGACCCGCATCTGGGAAAAGGCAAAACTCATGAAAGCACACCAAAAATTCGGGCATCCCCTGGGTGCCCACAGCACTTGCAAGAAAGCAAATGCCTTTAAGGCGGGTGGAGGACGTCCCTCCGAAGCAGCAGGTGAACCAAGCAAAGCCCCATCGCAGCCGGGAAAGGGGTGACCAAACAAGGGACTGAACCCCAACCCCGTCCCCGTGTCCCCAGTGGCTTCAGCCCCACTGGAGGCCGCGTGGAGTCGTCTCTATTGAGCGGCGCTACGGCTTGTTTTGCTTTAACTAAGTAAAATCCATCTGCTCTATTGTGCTATTTCCATTCCTAAATCTTGCATTACATCGAAAGTCTTTTAAACCGTCTGCACAAGAGGACTCTGTGCGGTTTCTAGGGCATTTTCTGTTTAACTTGCATTAAAGTGTACCAAAGAGTTACAAGTGCATTAGCGGTCCTGCTCCCAAATTGCTGTTATAACCTTTGCCCCCAGCCAATCAATCTTGCTGACACCCATTAAAATGAGCTCATGGTGCCGTTTTTATGGCCGGATTAAGTGGTATATCTGTAGCTCAGGCGGTTTGGTAAGGGCGTCACACTGCTAATGATTTCTTTATTGATCTTTAATGATTTCCTACATTAGTACAAGCAACATTAGCCTCAACAACATGCTCCGGGACAGATTGACTAAATAATTCACTGCAGCAAACTGTGATCACATAACTGCACATTCCTCCTTTGTGTTAAGAAACAGGGGTGGAAAATGCATAATTATATTCTCTGATATAAGACAAAAAGCCGTTGCCACCCCCCAGGTTTCTCCTGGCCCACCCCCCCAGCACCCACCCACCGTGAGAAGAAACTTTCCCACCAGGGGCCGGTGATCTGCCCCAAATTACTCACCGGGAGAAGAAATACGTCGGCGCGGTCGAGGCTTTGCTCTGCTTCTGCCCGAGGAAATGCAGCACTTGGGGGGTCCAGGGGGTCGGGAGGAGCCGGGCTCTGATGGGTCTCAGCATCTGTAGGCTCAGAGGGGACATCACTCATGTAAGGAGTTGCCACTTCCCCGGCCGTCCCCCTCTCCACGCACGTCCCTGCAGGACACCCCACGGCTGGTGGCTAATAGCCAACTGGGGTTTAATATTAGATCTGAAGAGCCCAAAGCCCAGGGCTTGGTTTGCAGCCCATGGGGGTACCCGGAGTTTTGGGGAAATGTCACACCACAGCTGCCTGCGAGGGGGCTGGACCCCACGAAGACAGACCTGTCCCAGCTCGCTCCACTTCACCTCCAAGCGTGCCAGAAGCAGCAAAGGAGAAATGGGAGGTGCTGAGGTCCTCAGGGGACTGAAATGAAGTTTTAAAATCGCTGGGAGCAGTCTGACTTCCATTGCTACCTGATGGATGGATGGATGGATGTCTCCCTGTGCCACCAGCACGCACAGCATGGATGGGATGGTTTAAAGGAAACCTCTCACTGACCCCAGCTGTAGAGGAACACCCAGGGCCATGGTCAGCACAGGATTCCCTGAAGGCACAGCAGGGCCATGGCAGATCCCTGGCACTGGGGGATTAGTGGAGCTGCTGCAGGGCCAGGAGCTCCACAGCACCAGCCACGCTTCTCTCCATCCACCTCCCAGCCACCAAACACTGGGGAAGCCCTTCAAAAGCCGATTTTGCAGCATCATTTCACTATTTCCTTGGTTCAACCTACCTTCCATTGAGCTCCTTCCATTGAGGACACACCGAGGACCAAGGCCAGGATGGGGACGGCTGCTCCCTGCCAGCCACCGGCCACGAAACCATCCCACCCGGCCACGTGGCTCGGGATGCATCGGGGGTCCCGGGCGCCGTGAGAAACCAGGCTGTGACCTACAGCCTTCCTGGCGGGAGGTAACGGGGAAACGCCGGTCCCGCCACCGCGCCGTTTAATTGGGGAAAGCACTCAGTGGCGTGGGTCAAATTCTCCACGGGCGCTGGCGCGGAGCCAGACGAGGCTGGGCATGCCACAGTCTTCATTAGCGTAACTGGTTGCAAACCACAGCTCTTGACCTGCAACTAGAAATGATTTCTTCATTAATGGAGATGTCAACAGTGGGGAACCTGTGGTTTCTAATGACACAGCCATTTTCATCAAATGTACAAACAAACTATTAAGAAAACAGAAAACCAGAGCCTTCTACCCTCTCCCCCAACCCAACCTGGGGATTTTTTCCCTTGAAACGCAAGGTGATGCTTCCGAAGCCCCGCAGCAAAGGAGCTCTCTCCTGCAGAGAGGCTGGGTTGAGCATCACCATGACTTACTTGTGTTGGCCAGAAAACCCCTCCCTGATGTTACCACCATCACATCAGCAATGGGAAAGGCCTTGGGATGGCACCTGTGGATGTCACGGCTTGGTGGTCCCACAAGACAAGGCTAGAGGGGCACAAGAACACGGGGTGGTCAATCGGGGCTGCTTTGGGGACCTTAGCTGTGACCAATGAGGCGTCTTAATGATGCTCCTGTCCCACATAGGCGCTGGGGGGAACTGCCAGTGTGCCACAGCCTGTGCCCTCCTGGCCAGCACTCGCCTGGGACCGAGCCAACGGCTTCACCGGGTGGTCTCAGTGCCTTGGAAAAATGTCCCAGAAAGAGACCGTTTTTCAAGCCCTGGGACAGATGGGCCACCTAAACAAATGAGGCTGCTCGGAGGAATCCAAATTAGAAGCCAGAAAAAGACACACCGTGGCTCTAAACAAATAAACAAACTAAAGCAAGAGCTCGTTTGCATCCCTCAGCCCTCAAACAAACCGCAGAGGATATTCTCGGCTGAAACGCAGCGACAGCGTCTAACACCTGGACCGAGCCCTGCCGTCAGCCGCCGCTTCATCAAAACCCTCCCCAGAAAACTCGCCGAGGGCCATTTCCACCTCTCCCGCCCGGATGCCGTGGCACGGGGGACGCGCTCGTTGCTCTAATTATTATTTGCAGGAGCGAAGCGCCGCCGGCAGCGCTGGGTTCGCATCGTGCCCAGCACAGACGCTGCAACCCGGCGCCGCGGGATTTCGCCGTGGCCCCCGTAGCAGAGCATCACCTGAGCATCCTAAGAGCGGTCCAGAAACGAGAGGCAGTTTCTAGCCTTGTGGTTGTGGGCAAAGAGTGGAAAAAGGAAGGGAAAAGCCTCAGCCGTGCGAAGCAGAACAGCCCCTGCTTATTTTGCTTATTTTTCTGGGTGATTTTTTTTTTTTTTGCCTTTAAGGCCACCCTGGGTGGCTGAGCGTGCAGGGTGGCAGCGCTGCGGCCTCAGGAAGAGAAAGTGGGTTTTCTACGGAGCAGAAATAGAGCAAAAAAGCGCAAGAAAACAAACAAACAAACCCCACTGCAACCCAGGGCTTGGGATGGGACAAGGTCAGCCTGAATCCGGCACTGCGAGTGGAAAAACAGCTCTCGACCCTGAAGAGATTCACATGGAGAGCTTGGAGCAGAGATGTGGGGTGCAGAGGTGGGGTGCAGCTCCAGCCCTCCCTGAGCAGATGTCCCTTGTCCCTCCAGGAGCCTTTTCCCGATGGTGAAAACCCCCTCGGATCGGAGAAAGCAGCTCCTCGGAGCCGGCTCTGCTCCTTCCCAGCCCAAAACACCCGCACAGTCCAGGTCCTGTCCACGGCTCCTGGCAGTGGAGGAGCCAGAGACACGATTCACACCTCAGAGATGCCGTGAAACACCATCCCCGTGAACTCATCAGCGGGAAGATGTAAAGGACCTCGTTAAAGGATCCAGCCACCAGCCAAGGCCTCCTCTGGGAGGAATCATCACCCCCCCCTTGAAGTCAAAGCGAGTGATATCCAATGCTACTCGCTGAAGCCCTAAATTTACACTGGTGTTTGGGGGGGTCCCAGAAGTGCTGAGGTTGGAAATGTACCTCCCTGAGTAACTTATGGTACCTAAGTATGCCTTCTCTGTCGTACATGCTCATGGAGCAATCTGGAAAGAAAGAGGGCTGCTGACTACCCAAGGGAAA
>JAOXJK010000009.1:3647874-3671952 GCA_025774025.1 Xenus cinereus
GGGGGAGGATGGAGTGGGGTGCATAAAGAATAAATAAATAAATTTGCATTTAATCATACAATCTACACACAAGCAAACAAAGTGCTGAACAGGCGGGCAGCCTCGCTGCGCCGGGGTGGGGGGGTGATGGGTGGAGATGGATTACAGCAAAAAATCAAATATTTTTGTTCTCACCCATACCCATTACATTTATTTGGACTAAAACACGCTCCAGAAAAAGAGCATCCCCTTGGCAGAGCAGTAATAAACCATCACTCGGGGACAACCTCCTGCCAAGGGACTGCCTCTCTCGCGGGCTGAGCAGAAACCCAATCCCGTGGGTTTTCAGCCCGTTAGTCCCCAGGAAAACCTCACTGGTGTGCGGGCAGGACAGGGAGGGATCCGTACCCCGGGGGAGAGAGGACGGTGCTGGCGGCTGCGGGAGCCCCGACCACGCTTCCCATGTGGCTTCAGAGCCTCGAGCCGCTGCCAGCCGTGGCCAGTGGCTCCGACGGTGAAGCCACAAATGGCCCCGTCTCCCGGCCCCTAACGCCTATCGAGCGGGGACCCCCCGGGCTGCTGCCGTGGTTGGGGACATCGATTGCTGTCACAGCGCAACAGCGGCCAAGGCTACGAAGGGTGGCATGAGGAGCGCAGCCCGGGCACCAGCACCGTGCAGGAAAGCCACACGCCACCATGTGTCTTGCCAAGGGACCACGGTGGCCAGTGCCACCCTGTCCACCGTCACCAAGGGTGTGAGCGGCTCAGGCTCGGCTCACCCACAAATCCAGAGCTGACCCCTCCAGGAGCTCCCAACCCCGCGCGGGAGCATCCCGGGGTGCATCCAGCTGGACCCTGGGCTGGGAAAAGCCCCAGCGGCGCTGGCCGTGTGTCCCCGGTGGCAGGACTTGTGTCTCCCCATCCCATGGGGCACCCAAGTCCCACTGCACACCCTGCACCCACCAGCCGAGCGTGGGGCTTTGTCTCCCTCTAGTGCACATGGCTCCGGAGCGGCTCCGTGATGGGACACACCGGCCGGGGCACCCCGGGATGTGGCCGAAGCCCCAAGGCCGGGGGCTGGCACACCGAATGGCCACTGTCCCCCACGTTGGCCGTGCCCCATGGCACCGGCGGCGGTGGGTTCCCCAGAGCAAAGCTCTCAGCAGCACTCACGGCGTGTCCGGTTGCTCCCGACACACGGGAAGGGGTCCGAGTGGAGGCTGCCGTCCTCTCAGGGCACAGTTGGGACACAGGACACCAAGAAACAACCCGCCCGAGGTGACACCTGGAATTCCTCTCCTATGGTGACGCGACTGGGAGAGGTTTATCGTGTCCCCACACACCTTCTGCATTGACTTTCTCAGTTTGTCCTGTTAAACGAAAATTCTGGCAGGGGTACAGGGTGACTTATTATCCTTGCATTGCAATATCTAATCCACCGATATATCTATTATTCATTTATTTTTCTATTATTCATTTATTCACTGGGAATTTAGAGGCAATCAAAAAGGCACTCTTGGTCATTTTGCTATAAAAGCATTTTTGATCCTCCTCTCTGCCAACGCGAACTTGTCTCTCTCGCTTAAAATACATTAATGACCCATTACAGGGATGGGATCTGATGCCCTGCTTATATATAGGAGCGTCTTTGGAGATTTTGAAATTGATATAAATAAACAGGGGGCTTGTTGTTAATGCGCTCATTAAGCAAGGGGTGGGCTGGGATGAGGAACGCAGTATTTTCCACTCCGAGCTCCCCGAGGGCTCTGCGATGGTAGATGTTAATGCCTAAAAACAAGCGACGAGCTGGGTTCTGCTGCCCTGCTCCAGCGGCCAGGAGGACCCAAACAGTGCTGGGGAACACGGCGATCCCTTCGCCCACCCCAAATCACCAGGAATCGCTCACCGGGTGGTGGGGACCACATCCAGCACTTTTGGAGGATGAGGTGATCGCCCAAGGGAGCGGGAAGGTCCGATCCTGCTGCTGTCCCATCCATCCAAGACCAGGAGGCCGTCACGGTGCTTGCAGCGCAACTTTCAGGTGGATAATTGCAATTTTAATACAGGCACACTGACAACCTTGCAAGAGACCCTGGCCAGGGAGGCAAAGAAAAAAAGTGCCAATTCACAAGGTAAAAATTAACACCCACTGATGACTTCGCCAGTGCAGCTCTGTGTCACGGTGCTGGAACCCTCCTCAATTTTACCGGGGCCAGCACCTTACGCCGGGACGTCTGATGGAGGAGATGCTGTGGCTTCGTGGGGTGGCACTGGCACCTCTGTCCCACAGCCTCCACGCCGTTAGCGAGCAGGGTTGAAATGGCACTCGCGATGAAGGAACCTGTCCTTCGGCACGTGGAGAAGCCGACTGTGGCCATGTGGAGAGGTGGAGGAACACCCAATGAAGAACCAGCTGCAATATCATTCTAAGAACAGGGTAATATTGTATGAAACACGATAGGGTACCAACGCAGCCTGTTTGCACTGGCTGAGGATTACCTTTACTCACCAGCAACAACAGTGGGTTGAACCCATCCTGTCCTGCAAGATGTGCTCAGTCTGGGCCACCGCGTTCTGCCTCACCTTCAAGGAACACCTATCCCTCCAGGGCCCACATTGTACCCTTTTCCCAGGAGCTAAAGACCTTTTCTGTTAATTAGGGGGTTGGATGTGAAGTGGCATCACCAGTCACTGTGCCGATGCCCATCTGTGGAGGGCAGGGCTGGATGCACATCGTCACCTCTGCTTGGCACCAGGTTTGGAGTCACAGGGGCTTGCAGGGGAAACATCAGCCAAGAAAAGCCGACAGCAACGGTAGAGCGAAGAGGAAGAAGAAAATTAGACAAGGGCTGTCTCTGCCTCTGTGCCACCACTCCCATTGCCTGTCCCCAACAGCGTGGGGACAGGAAGGTCCCTTCCCCAGGGCTAGAAGAAGTCACCAGGATGGATTGAGCCAGGCAGGGGTTGCCCTCAGCCCCTGGAAACCCCGGGCAAGCGAGTCAGTGCCTGTCCAGCACCAACCCTGCCCTCGCCACCGTGCTGTTCCCAGGATGGGCCAGCTGCAGCCATGGCCACCAGTCTGCCCCCAACACTGTGCCCCATTTGATGGAGCGGGGAAAGCACCAGCGCAGGAACCAGGTCCCGGCAGCCCTCGCAGCTGCACAATGACCCCTTGCT
The DNA here is from genome assembly GCA_025774025.1 of Xenus cinereus. Lineage (NCBI taxonomy): Eukaryota > Metazoa > Chordata > Aves > Charadriiformes > Scolopacidae > Xenus > Xenus cinereus. The sequence continues at coordinate 3,651,031 of JAOXJK010000009.1, forward strand.
TCTGTTTTCCTGTTCCCAACAGCGGTCACCCCACGGAGTGGCCTTTCCTCACTTCTCCCTTCGCTCCTGGCCCAAGATGACACCAGTCCCCAGCTCTGCAGGTACCATGACCCGATGGCTTCACTTCCAGCAGCTCTTTTTGCGTGGAGCAAGGGCCAGCACAGTTGGCTCGGCACCCTCTGCAAAGGGCTCATCTTCTCCCTTGCCCAAGGCAACCAGCCCGGAGCATCACCCAAGGCTGCTCAGCAGGGAAAGGGCACAACGGGGCCACCGGGAACCCAAAACCCATCCTCGACCACCAACGCGACTTCCCTCGGCTCCACCGGCCCAGCACAGCGTAGAGGGACACTGTCCCCCACCACACAGCCGCCTCTCGGGGTTGCGCTTTGAGACAAAGCCAGACGAGGTGGTTTGCCGACATCCTACTTCTTCTTTAGTGTCTCAGCTCTTCTCCCACTTCCATAAGCAGCATCCTCTCTGCTTGGGGGGGGGAACAGGCTCAGCAAGTGCCTCAACCCACCGTCTGGTCCATCTTCCAGGAGAGCAGGTCATCTCTGAGCATCCCACCCAGGAGGAAAAATGAAAGTAGGGAACCGGCTGGAAATGAGGGCTTCACCCAAGCCTTGACGTCAGCCTGAGATTTTCTGTCTCTTCCAAAGGGTGCTGGATCAGGTGTCCCCACGCAATTGACCATCACCCGGTCACAAGCTCCAGCAGGACCGTGCCGGTGGCAGCAACGAGAGCAGTTGAGGGCACCGTGCCGGTGGACAGCCCAGGTTGCCATGCCCTGCCCCGGGCCTGCGGGCTTTTGAGATGAAAAGAAGCAATAAAATCCCAACCAGAGAAGAATCAGGCGGGTGGGAGCCGGGATGTGAGTGGCTCCCTCCCATCCCAGCTGTTAAACGCTTGTGGAGCCCCCGCAAAGGGCAAGTCCTTTGTGGCACAAAGGGCCCAGTATGGATCGGGGACGGGTCCCAGGGCAGGTGCTGGACCCTAACGGGCCACTGAGCTCTCCCCAGATGCCACACACCAACCCCTGGCCCAATCCTGCTCTGCCCCGGCTGCCTGCGGAGCACCTCCACGAGCCACCCATGGCACAAAACCCCTGAATAGCAGCTCCCAGCAGCTGCAAACCCCAAAACCCCAGCCTTTTCATTCCTCTGTCCTCCAAACACCCATTCATCATCCTCCTCCAAGGCCGCTGCAGGGCACAAAGGCTACCTTAGCAAACCCCCACGGCGGGCACGAAGCCTCTGGGCCACAGTCAGGGCCAGGCAGAAGATGTTAAGTATTACATTAGTGAAACACATTTAAAACAAAACCAACAACAACAGAAAAACCAACCAAAGAAACCTCCACCAAAAATGAAAACAAGCCCAAACCCCCACCAAACAAATGGCACAGCATTATGGAAAAAATAAAGTTATTACTGGCTGCAAACGTTCAGGCTCCTGAGCAAGGTCTTTCATAGGTAATTTCTGTTGTAATTAACATCTCTGGGGTTAATGGATCCGAGTTTCAGGGGATAAAGAGCCGCATTGTTAACAGCCCCTGCTCCTGGCTGCGTCCGTCCAGGCTGGGGCTGGACCGACCGGGAAATCTCCACTTTCATCTGCCATTAGCGTCAACCCAGCTGTTATACCCAGGAAATTAAAACTATTCACTGCAGTAAAGTTTTAACGTCCGCGGTTTTATTTGACGTCCCGTGACTTATGGGCTGGACTGGATCCCCCTGCTCTGATCTCTTGGATTTATGAGTTTGAGAAAGGCACCGAGCGACGGCCCCCGGCACCCGGTCACTGGGCAGGGAGGGACACACCACCCCGAGGTGCCTGCGTCCCTGCGACGGTTCCCAGCACGGCAAACACGTGGCAAAGCTTGGTTTGCAGCTCAGCATCTCCGCGCTCCCTCTGTCCTCAGGAAACCGCTGCCGGCTGCGAGCTGGCCGGAGAGATGCTCATGTTTTACATCCACCAGTGCTTCTACGCAGGGCAGCCGGTGTGGAGCAGAGCATCACAGGGACGCCCAGGAGAAGGGATGGGTCCTCAAGCACCAGCCAGCACCAGAGGTGGGAACAGCCTGCTATGGGAGAGAGGAATCCCTGTTGTGTAGCTCATCCCGGTCTCACACAGTCCCACATGTTTTATAGCTTCCCTGCAAATTTCCGTGCTGGTCCATCCATCAGCAATTTGTGCGCTTGGGGATAGAGGGAGGAGGCAGGACCCTTCACCGGCCTCCACCGATGAGTTTTCACTGTGGGCAAAGCCAGCAAATCAATGCTGCATCCAAAACCTTCGGGAGAATTACACTCGGTGCCCCATTTCCTCCCCCCAAGGGACAAGGAGCCTCGAGCGGTGGGACGGGAACGCAGAGCTGGGGAGAGCCGACACGGCTGCTCGGTGTCCCCAGCTGTCCCCGGAGCCTGGAGCTACTGCAGCAGCATCCTGGATTTCAGCAGGCAAAGAAATGCTTAACAGATGGATTTTGCATCCATCCTTGTGGCTCCTAGAATATCTTCATAAGCCACAATGTGCCCTTAATCCCACAACAAAATCAAGTCAAAGAGCAATTAATATTCTGATACCTGTGGCTAGCTGAAGTGATATAGAGCTGAAGATTTCTTTTTCCATTTCACTCCAACTGTGGTTTTGTTTTTTTCCAGCCATTCTCTGGTCAGTGGTTTTAGGGGCACCAAGGTTCACTTTTGTGGGTAACCTCCACTGTTAGCTGTTGATTTAATTAACTCAGGCTCCTCTGCCTTCTTGACCATACCAACCCCAGCAGGGCTGGATTTCAAACACAAGCCATGAGTATTTCTCAGGGCTTAAAAAAACCAAACCAAAAAGCCCCGAGAAATTAAAAAAGATGACTCCGAACAACTAGGCTCTGCAGTTCCAAGGTGGCGATACTGGTTTCTTAGTCTTAAACCCAATTAACAACAATAATTTGTGACTTGTTTAGCCTAAACTTGAACCAAGTGTTAATGAACATGTTCAACAGCTAGAAGTCAAGGTATGACCACGGGGATGCTCGAAGCATCTCCTGGAGGTGACACTGAATGAAGTTCACAGAAAACTCTGATTGTACCCCCCCAAAAAAAGGGAAGATAAGAGTTTCCAGGCAGATCAGGAAGGGAGACAATCCCAGAGCCTGGGGAAGGGCCTCATGTCACCCCAGAACAGCCCCACAACCTCTCCCCCCATGGGCAGCATCTGCAGGTCCAAGTCCAGGTGGGGTTTGGAAGAGGAGGAGAAGACTCCAAGTCCTCTGTGGTGGGAGCGATGGGAAAACAACTGTTACCTACAACAGCATTTATCAACAAAGCCACTGATCTGGACCCCAGTGAGAAACATGGTCCCCAGTCTCCAGGGAGGGGTCAGCACCAAGAAATCCCCAGCAAGACCCGCGGACGTCCTCCATCTCCTGCTGAACCTCCCTGACCTTCGCCAGCAGCCGAAACTCCGGCCGAGCGATTGGCCCAGGCAGGTGCTGCCTTGTTTTTAGCAACCTCGTTGAAATTTAAATTGATTTGTTATTTATCCAACTGACAACAAAGAGAGAAAAAAAAGTCCTAACTCTGTGCGCTGGGGAGATTGGATTCCTGTATCACTGTCAGCTGCATTAACTTACTTCCTGGACCTAAATTCAATTAGGGCAGCATTCCCTAGCATTAATAAATCAATACCAATGCCATTTTGATATATTTTGAATGTCTTTCATTATATATTTCAGGGCAGGGATTAGTGCCGAATTCGAAGTTAATGGGACGTGACAAGGCAAATCAAGTTGGGGAGGCAGAGCCTTCGAGCCGTGAGCTGTAATTGCTTTCTGTTGCAAAAGATTGCAGCGGCAAAACAAAGAGCTGCTGAACTTTCCTTGTCAGGGAGTAATCCCAGCCAGGGACTGTCTCTCTTTGCAAGAAGAGTTAAACACCAGCAGAAAGTCCCCGCCAGGGTTTGTGCCCAAATTTCCCCCTATTTGCCCCATTTCCAATAGGGCTACAGCATCAAGTCCCTCCCGAGCAGCTGTTGGGATGGATTTTTACATTAAAGGCTTGTGGGCAAACTGAACTGGTTTTGAGGCTCAGTTAAAAAGGGTGAGACAACAGTGGTGCAGCGAAGAATTTGACCCCCAGCCCCTCTGAAACGGTCTTTTGAAAATCAATATGAAAATCCAGCAGCCTGGGCATGAGCCGTTGGGTCTGTACTGCACCCCAGCCTGCTCATCTCAGCCCAGGCATTTTTCACAGCAACGGGGCAGTCAAAATGCAAATAATTTCTATTGCAAAGGTGATGGAGAAGCCTTTACCTGGGGGCAAGGAGAGTTTATGGGCATCAGGAAGAGCACGAGCAATAGGTAAGCAGAGCGGTGCCACCGGCACAGCTGAAGACATCGCAGAGCATCCTTGATATTGGCATCCCTAAGCCTGGATATAAAAGGTAAAAATCCACATCCTCAGCTGGGATTAACCTCACCAGTTCCCTCAGACAACCCAGCCCTGGTTTTGGCTTCTCTGGGCAAGAATCCCTCGAGAGCGGCCGCAGCAAAGGTAAATCTCCCCGTCTCCTCCTCGCTGCCTCTCAAATTGATCAGGACAGTCCTGATTGCAGATTAAGTGACCGGCTATCAGCGACTTGAATCCTGTCCATCAATCACTCAGTCTGGTCCCTTGCAAAACATTAGTGAAGTAATTTCTCAGAGCGACTCTCGCAGACAATAAACCAGGCACCTTGCAAAATGGAGCGCGCGACTGTTAAAGGTCTTAAAAGCCTTTGCCAATTATGAATGGCCTGAAGGGAGCCATTCTTGCTGCATCTGGGGATGAATAAAGATGGAAAATAATAGTATATCAATGGTATTGCAACTTCGCTGTATTAATCTTTTAAGAATTTAAGTTTCTTGGCCTTTAAAAACAGGAATGGCACGAGGTACCTCTGGATTTTGGCACATTAGAAGTGGGAAAATGTGTGGTCTGAGATGATTTCCGACCCATCCCCACTGAGCTTGTTGTGGCTGTGTCCCTGAAAAGCTGTTGTAGCCTGTCCAGGGGACAGAGACGTGCTGGGAAGGGCCCTGTCCCCTCCACCAAAAACCCTCCTGAACTCAAACTTCAAAGCATCAGAAGAGCCCAGGGTTCCTTTTGCCAAGGAAGCCAGCCCCCAAGTCGCATTATCCTGTCCATAAAATCAAAATATGCTATTAAGAGCAATTAAGAGTCAGGATTGCCCTTTGAAACCAGGTGTTTTCACTTTCAGGGGCACCATAAGCTGCAAGAATAGGGGATTTATATAGATTTTCCATAGTAGACTTGGGGAAAAAAAAAAAAAAAAACACAAATGGAAGGAGCCCACTAAAGCGTAGCCCCGAGAAGGCAGGTACAGTCGCATCCTTTTGCAATTCATTAGATCCTTCCTCCTCCGGAGGCAGGTACTGATCTCACCCGCGGGGCGGGCGAGGGAAAGAGGTATAAAAAAAAATGCTGCATCGTTGATTAAAACCATTTAGCCCTGACAAAAAAAAAAAAAAACCCACAAAACAACAAGTAGCTCTTTTTCCAAGTGGGCTCCAAAGCCTCATAAAAAGGCACCAAATGCGGAGTGACCTTATAAACCTCAGCCCTGAGTGCCTTTGGGGGCAGTTCAGCTTGGACCACGCCATCCAAAGAAGTACCCAAAAAGGTTTTCCCCCTAAAAGACAGTGATTGTTGCCCTCCAGATGATGCAAAAAGCTAAATCAGGCTTAACCCCCGCAGGGGACCAGGGTCTGGAGGCAGGATCTGGCCCCCCCAGCCAGCACGGTTTCCGAAATGCCTCCATCGGGGCTGGGCTCCCCTGAGGTCCTTTTGGCCAGTGGGGGTCTGGCTCGGGAAAAAACCAAACAGAGACATTTTGGCCACATCTGTGGCTTGCCAGATTAAACAGGGCATTTTCTGCCCACTTCTGAGCGACTATAACGCAGGTTTATAACTCCTGGAGGGTGTGGAAAGTCGGCTATCGCAGGCTTTTATTTAACTTGGCTGTGAAGACTTTAAAAAAAAAAAAAAAAAAAAAGTTCAATTAACACAAGCATCAGTGAGGGTTTTTCCACCTCGGTCACACCCCCCTGGACGGGTTCCATCTATCAATTCAATGGTAGTAACTAAATCTGGACAAAACAAACCCAAAATAAGATCTAGGCGTTTCTAGCGTCGCATCCCAGGTTCCCCAATGGGGAGAGCAGAGCGGGTGGTGGGTGACGTGCCACCCTGCCCGTGTCTGGTGAGGGCACCCCATGGTGCCTGGGCATCGATGGGTTCTCCTTGCCTGTCCACGGTCTCCCTAAAGCTTCCCTCGAAGCCCCTTTTGGCCGTGCCCTCCTTTCAACAGGCAGCTGAACTCCATCCCGCACAAGGCGACAGGCAATTCCCAGCCACCAGCTCTGGGAAGCCACCCCCCCAGTGCACAAAAGGGATTTATTTCCCTCCTTCTCCCAGCCTTCAGCTTTAATTTTTCAGGCTCAAAACCTTTCCCATCCACATAAGAAGCAGCCCCGTCCCGACGCTACCTGCCTCCCCTGTGTTCGTGTCAGGTGAGACCCCAAAAGCAACCACCATCTGGGCTGCTTTCCCCCCAACTTCCTCGTCTCGCCCGCTCTGGGGAGAAGGAGAAGAAGAATCAAGAATGGCTTTGCCCAGATGCATTGCGCAACCTTTAAAAAAGCAGAAGCCTCACTTGCAAAGAAACCTGCTTTGGGCAGCCCAGACGAGCCCCAAACCTCTCTGCCCACAATCTTGAGCAATAATTTATCGCAGCCACGACGGGGATCTTCTCTCCCCACGCTGCAGCCTCCCGAGCACAGCCCGGGAAGACTCAAGATTCGCTCCAGCATCCAGCTGCAGGAGCTTATGATGCTCTTACCCAGGTTTTATTAAGGGAGGGTCTTCATCCTGCTCCTAACCCAGGGGAGTGAAGGAGGAGATGCAGAACCCGCGTTGGAAAGCTGGAAGACCCCCACATCTGCTCAAGGGATGCTCGATTTTTCCTATTTTTAATTAATTACAGACATAAAGCAAACGGCAAAGAGAGCCTGGGCTGCCGAGACTCAGAGCCGGTCCAAAATCCCGTGTACAAATGTGAGAATTAGACAAGGTGTTTGATGACCCCAGGGAGGAGGGGGATAATTAAAAAAAAAAAAAAGAAAGGAAAAGAAAATATTTCAAAGATTCCAGAAATAACACAGGCAGTTCCTGAATTACCACCGTGTTAATGGAGGTAACTGCTCCGCTGGCAAGCCACCGAAATCTGCCGTAATCCCGCAAAAATCAATGCGGCGATAGCGCTGCCAGAGCCTCGGCATCTTCCCCGACTCCCGAGCAGCGTTCCTTCGAGGATGCTCAGATGCAGCGGGGACGGGGCCGCGCCGCGAGCACTCCCTCCCCTCGCCGCCCATAGACACGCTAAAAATCAAGATGAGAGATCACCGCATCCAACCCAGCAGATCCAGGGACCGAATACAGCAATTAAAAAAAAAAATAAAAAAAAAATCATGCAACCTGCAATCCCACCTCTAACTCCCCTTTTTTACCCCAAACAAAGCTCCGATTTCCCTCCCTGGAGAAATTTTTGAGCCTCCCTTTCAGCGGGGTTAGAGCCCGTCAGAGCGACGGCAGGACTCATTTCACGGAGGAGCCCATCTCCCCCTACTTCTTGCCTTTACTTCAGACGTGACCTTTTGATTTCTCGGGTAGAGTGTAAATTACATGTCGCCAGCATAAAATATTAAATCCAATTTATATTTAATTATTGATGTTATTATGTATTCCATAGTAATGGCAGCAGGAAAAAAAATACAAATCCACCCCACCATTAAATCGCTCGGTTGCATTAGCAGCTTCTTGAGGTTAGATATCTTCCTCCGTTCCTTCTTAACGGTAAGATTGATGGGTATGGGGAAGTTTGTAAATAGTCTTCCAGAAATATTTTATCTGATTATTGTACCTATAAAAGGGAGCAGGGAGGGGGAGAAAGGGCCTTTTTAAACCGCTACTAATTATTTGCTCAGCTAAAGGGCAAACAGCTCGGCGAGCTGCGTGCGTCTAATGCTCTCCAGCAAACCCCACTCGGAGGTCGGCAGCTCCAATAGCCCCCGTAGGCAGGGACGGGGCCATGGAAACCAGCCTGGCTTTAAGGAAAAAAAAAAAAAAGAAAAAAGACAGTGGAGAACCACAGTGGTTTTTTTCCAGCTGAGATTTAACCAGTCTGTTAAACTCGAGTTTGACGTTTTTACTAAAATATTAATCAATTCTGTTTTGACTTGATTAAGCTAATTTTCTCCCCATATATATTTAATGCCAAAGCCACCCAAGGTGCGCGGGGCTTCGTGGCGTTGGTTTGGCTCCTGGGGTCCTCACGTGGGATGAAAGGGATTTATGGACATCCAGCACAGCAGGGGAAAGCTCATCCCACCACCCCAAAGCGCTTCAAGGCTGAAGCGCCCAAATCACCTTCACCCCCCGCCCGCGGCAGCTTCACGTTCACCGAAACACAACCATTAATTCAATTTATTTCTGCAGCGCCCGCGCCCCCCGCCAGCGTCCTCAGCTCCCCCGCTCGGCACAATAAAAACAGCATTATCCCCCTCACTTAAAATTCAAATCAATAGACCAAATGGCGAGAATCCGACTCAAGAAAAGTAAAGAGAAATAATTCAGCTGGGGACTGACAGGAGGCCACTAAGTGCTCGAGTGTCACCGCGCTGGGTGACAACCTTTGGGACCGGCCAAGCTTCGGGGGCCGGGGGAAAGTTTCTCCAGCCCAGCTACGTCATGGAGCCGCTCTGATTAAAGAGCCTTGTTCAAATAAAGAAGTGAGTTCCTTGATATTCCCCTCTTCTCCTTCGGAGGTTTGGCAGAGCTGGGGAGCAGCTCGGCACATCCCTCCCCGTCGGGTGCAGATGATGCTCCGGCACGAGCTGCTGGGCTGAACCTGCACATTCAGCAGCATCCAAATACTCTGCAAGCTTCTCTCCCTTTCCTCCCTTACAAGTCAAAACCATCAAGCACTTTATGCCAGCGTTTCAAAATAAAGCACTCCCACTTTTTGATAGGAAAGGTGGGGAGGGTTTTGCAAAGAAACACTTCCTTAGTAGCTTTGAAAAGCACCCAGAAGCCTTTTTCAGCCAGCTCAAAAGGCAACACTTTGAATTTTTTTCTTTCAGTTAGCTGAAAAGCTTTGCAAGGATTTTAAGGGAGCCAAATAGCAGCCGAGCTGCTGACCACCCCATCCTCCGTGCGGAGACCTCTAAATCTGCTGGGCCAGAGCCCACAGGGGACAACTCGATTCCTCCTCCGCTCCCCAGCACCAGTCCCAAGCCAGGGCAGCCCAAATTTTACCGTTCTGCTGTCTGTCAGCCCTTGCTTTTCCCAGGGCTCTGAGATACAGCAGCATCACGACGGCTCCGAGGAGCAGCAACCGCTTCTCAAGACTCACGTTTGCCAAAGCAGCCCTCGTGGCTTGCAGCACAGGAGCAGCCAGAGGGATGCTGGCATGGAACACAGCCACCACCCCCGGCAGCCATCCCCTCTCCTCCCTCCCACCCATTGCAGCTAATTAATCCCTAATTGCCTCCATCCCATCCCCCTGGAGCGGAGCAGCTCAGGTGCCAGCGTTTGAGCCTGCCCTTTGTCACCCCCCAAACTGTCCCGGCTCAAACCCACGGGTCTGGGCTTCATTTCTGAATCCACAGGACCCCAAAGGGGATTAACACGGGGCCAGGCTGCAGCACACACTGACTTTACACCCTTCCCACCCTGCCGTGACGTGCGAGAAGGAAAATTTACCCCAAAGGGAACAAATGAGCTGCTTCGTGCAAGCCCAGGGGACGTGCTGGCTCCCGGAGCACAGGAGCATCCCTCAACACCGGGCAGCTCCCCAAGGGCTGCAGGGTCCAGGTGCCGTGGTGGGGCTGGAACCAAGCGAGAAAACAAGAATATTGGCTCTTTACATTTATTTAAATGCTCACGTTTGGGCTTTTCCCAGGTTTTGGGTAGGATGGAGCAGCTGGGAATTTCAATGCTGTGCGTCCCTGCTCCCCGCTGCTCCCGGTGATGCCCCCTTCCCTTTCAGCAGCTCCTTGTTTCTAATATAAATGATCCCCCTCTCCCGGGGAGCAGCTCCCCCTGCCCCGTGCCGGGCTGCGAGCACCGGCCGTCGATGGATAGTCACATCCAGCCGTGGGAACTTGAATGATTGAGCATCTTCCTCCCACCCCGTCGGCGGGAGCTGCCCGGCTCCTCTCACGGCGCAGCCTGGATCCAACCCCTTCACGCTTCTCATCACAACTGTCCACTTGTTGCTCTTTTTTTTTTTTTTTTCCTCCCCTCTTTTTTTTTAGCTTTAGCTATTTTCCCTGCCTGAGGGCCCAGCAGCAGGGCTGGAGAACCCTCCCCTACCCCATCACCCAGCCCGGCTCTGGTTCCTCCAGCGCCAAAACCCTCCCAGCCCATCCCGCTCAGCCAAGCGGTTGGTTATGTTATTAATTAAAGCAAGCTGTCATGCCCGGGAGATTTATTTTCTTTGCCATATCGTTAGCAGTAAACGCCACTCGGAGAGCTCAGAAGACCGTGTCAGATCCAATCAGCTCCTGAACAGGCTTGTTTTGTTTCTTGTCCCCCTTGATTTTGACCGATCCCTCTTTTCCATTCCCGGGAAGGCAGCAAGGGCTGTGCTACACCCGCGCCGCTCCCACCGTCACCCCTGCACCCTCAGCATCCCGGTGCCACCCCTGCGCCAGCACGGGCACCCATCTGTCTTAATTACCACCCCCTGCTAATAAGAATGGGCTTTTTATCCTATTTGATTGCCCCCTTTGATGCCTACGCCAGTGCCAGTCGAGTCCTCTGCCTGGACCTCCGATCTGGCAGCATCGATTCCCTAATTGTGTTTTCCACCTCCCAGTCTCTACATTTACATTAATGGACATTTCTATACATGAATTATAGCCCAGCCCATGATGTTTCTCCGAAATACTCAGGGGAGCTCCCAGCAAGCGCCACACATGGGTGTCAGGGACCAGCACAGCCCCACATCGGGGACCCAGAGGGATTTCTACACCTAAAAATATGCAGCCTGGATTATTTTTTAATCTTTTTTATTTATTTATTTTCCCCCCCCCCCAAAGACCCAAATCCGAGCATGTTTCACAGGCACACGCAGACAAAACCCTGCTCGCCGGTTGCCCGAGGACGCCGGGCCGCCTGCGGGGGACGCAGAGGGACGGCCACCGCCGATGGCACCGCCGAGCAGCGGGTGCGAGCGCGGTGACAAACGCTGGCAGAGCCACCGCGCCGAGCTGACGCCTCCTGCCAAGACGCTGCTTGTAAACAACAAGTGAAATAACTGCCCCGGGCGGCCAGGGGTGGGGGGGATGTCTTGGCATCCCTGCTCCCCAAAACGGGCTCCTCTTGTCCCCGGCGCAGAAGGGGGTCCGGGAGGGGTGGCCACGGGTGCCCGGCTCCTTCCAGGAGCTCAGCTTTGGGAAACCCAGCAAGGATGGGATCGAGCCGCCCGGTTTGGGGGAGAAGGAAGGAAAACGCCGCGGTTTGGAGGGAAGCAAAAGACAACGGGCCCCGGCTTGGGTTTGGAAGGGAGGGGGGCTGGTGAAGGAGTGGGATGGAGCGGCCGTGGGGAGCAGAGCTAAACGCTCAGAGGGGACTCGTAGACCACGCCAGGGCTCGGTTCAGCTCGGCCCCGCCGTCGGCATCCCATCCCTCCGTACAAACCCATCTGGGCTCCTGAGGCTTCCCGGGATGAAGACGTTTTCTTCTTCCCCCCCTCCCTCCTTTCTCCCGCCTCCTTGGCTAATTTTACTCCGTCTGGCCGGAGCTCGCAGCCCCTGGTTCTCGTTACGCCCCCCGCCGCGCACCAGCGCAGGCACGCAGCATTTTTGCAAAGTTACAGGGTAGCAGAAATATCCTTGTTTTGTTTTTCCTTTGGCCACTCTGTCGCGCTTCCAAAGTTGGGAAAAAATTACGAAGTAGCAAGAGGGGGTGGGGGGAAAAAAAAAAAAACCACCAAAAAACCAACCAACTAACAACAACCAACACGGATTAGACAAACGCATAAATAACCGCCGGTCTTTGGGGGTTGATCGTGCTCCAGAGCGGAAGAAGGGGGAGGACAAGGAGGAGGGAAGAAACTCAAAATCTAAAAAAATTGGAGTTTGTTTATTAAAAAAAAAAACCCAACAACTCCAGAATCCACACCCGCGGTGACGCCAGCCCCAGCCAGCCCCTCGTGCTCCATCCCTGCGGAGACGACCCATTGGCAGTGGTTCCTCATCACCAGCCCCGACCGGGGGTCCCTGCCCCACGGCGGGGACCTGCTTGAGGGGAAAAATATCCATTTTTCCTTCTCCTCCCCGTTCCTGGCAGATCCACCCTGGCACCCACCCGTACGGGGCACAAGAGCCTGTCCCCACCTGGTGCCACCGCGCAGAGCCCGGGACAGGGCAGCAGAAGGGAGGGAGACCAGGATGAGGTGAAGGTGGTTCACGGCATCTGGGAGAGATATAAAACATCAGGAAGAGGGAGAACAGTGATGTCAAAGAAAAGGGACGGCGCTGGCATGGGAAGGAGGGGGTCTGGCCCCAAAAGGAGGGTAAATAGCGCTGGTCAGAATGGTTAAATAGGTGCTTGGAGCTGTACGGGGTGCGGGGGCAGAGTGAGCAGGACCGGGAGCCGTTACCGGCCCCCACGAAGAGGGTGGGCTCCGAGGAGCCGCTGGGGCCACGGCTGCCCAAATTTCTCCCTGTCGCACATCCAAAAATCCACGTCCCCAGGGGCTGAGAGGGAACCTGAAACCGAACCGCAGCGGAGGGAACCAGGGACGGCACTCGAGCCCTCGAGGTTTTCATCGCGGCCCTTCCCCGAAGGGAAAAAACCGGTGGAACGGAGGGTATAAAGCACAAAACGCCATGTTTTCCCCCAAAGCGTAGGAGTTGAAGCCATCACACCCCTGGCCGCCGGGTGGAGGGGTGCAAGGTGGGTGCCGGGAGGAAATCGTCCCAGCGGCGGGTGAGGAAGCTGCGGGGCCGGGTCTGGATCCGGCACACAGTCCTGGTTAACACATGTCGCAAAACTGAAAGCCAAATGGAGAAGGAAACAGAAGGTGACAGTGAAGATACCGTGACTAACGGGATCTTCCAGGGCCGGTTAGAGGAACTGGCTTTGCCTTGAGGTGGTCGGGGATGTGCTGGAGAGCTCCGCGCGGCCCCGCAGATACCATCGAAATGCCACCCAGGTGGTTACGAGAATGACAGATAAAGGCGGCCGAGCAGGAACAGATTTGCAGAAGTGACACCCTCCGGCGCTCAGCACCAGTTTTGGGCTGGGCCTGGTGGTTTCTCTGTTTATTCTCCCAGCAAAGAGCTACACCCCGGCTCCCGCGCAGCCGGAGAACCCTTCCCAAATCCAGCCCTGGACGAGCACCCTCTGAGGGTTTCCTAACCCCGACCGAGGTGGTGCACAGCATCACCATGATGAGGTTTTGCCACCTTTTGGTTCCTGCAGTTAGCCGCCCTCTTATCACGCTTGAACACCCAAACGCTTCTGCACTGGGGCAATTTTTGCTTTTCTGCATTTATCCCCTCGCACAAAGGAGGAGGTGATGGCTCAAGGTGCCTCCCAAAAGACGGGAAAGCGTTTGCACCCCCCAGCAAAGACCAGCATCACCGAGCCCTCCCAGCTCCCCGGTGTCCCTGGGGAAAGGATGCTCTGGGCAGCTCCACGGGAGCATCTCCCATGGGGTGACAACAAAGGACTGAGACAGGACACAGCTCAGGGGGACTTAGAGCACCTGAGGGGAAGGGACTTGAGCTTCCATTTCCCCACGGGACCAAACGTCCCCATCACGACCATCAGCTCCCGGGTTTGATCCTCCAGAAGAGCTGAGCAAACCCAGCTTGCTCGCAGCCCCTCTCTGCTCCTTTCACCAAAGTTTCACCATATTAAGCAGCTGAACTGCATCATCCAAGGAGTGTCAAATTGGTTTTAAATGGTTCTAATTATAACCAGGAAGTTTTAAAGTGTGTGGGTGGAAAGGAATGCAGCAGATTAATTTAATAGCAGTTACCACGGCACAATAGTCCTTCAATTAAGAGTTCTTTCTGGCTGGCTTTTTTTTTTTTTTCTTTTCCCTGTTAATAATAAATGTCACAAATGAGAATAGACATATTACTTCATCAGATGCTTTGGCATATCTTGTCGCCGAAAGCCTTTTGTGCAGAAATAGTAGCTGAAAGGGTAATTTTATAGGGCTTAGCACTCACTTAACACTTTAGGGGCCAAAATCAGGCCTCAGAAGAAACCCAATAAGCTGCACCTGTTTACATCCCAGCAGAATCCCACTCCACAACCACAAAAAAACCCCTTGTGTAGTAGCAGGGCTCTGGTATGGTGCGTCAGACACGAGCCTGGCTGGGGAGCATCCTGCTGCCAGCGGCTGGAGAGAGCATGGGGCCGGGGAGCGGGGGGAGCTCAGCTTTGCACCCCCAAAACTCTCCCACTCGGCTCCTTTTGGTTTCCCAGCCCTGTGAACCCGAGTCCTGCACCATCCACGGCGTGGTTTTGCGGGGCACGGAGGGAGCGGGACCCCGCTCCGGCTCCCCGTGGTCAGGGAAGGGGCCGGCTTCCTCCCCTCTCCGGCTTTGAACAGCGTGGGGGTTCCCGAAATCCAGGTGTCCAGACGGGAAACGACACATTTCTCCTCTGCGAAGGAGAGAGGCTGGGGGTGGGGTGGGAGGGGGCTTGGGGTGTCCCACGGGGACCGAGGCACCCCCTCACCGACGGTGAGCAGCCACAAGCATCTCCCACCTCCCTGGAACAGAGACGGCGCGGCCCCGGCTCTTTTCTTTGAACTCCCCTTATTAAAGCCATCAAGCCCCAACTCTTAATTGCTTCACACCTGAAACACAGGCGTTCCCTCGGGGTGAACTCCTGCACCCCCGGCCATCCTCCCCTGCCTGTGCAATCCGATTTTTCCTCCCAGCTCCCGGCTGTGACCGGGCGCAGGGTTTCCCTTCGCTGCTGGAAGTTTCCCCCAGATCCGGCTCTCAGCGCCGCGGAGGGGAACCTGCCGGCCCCGGCCCTGCCTGAAATAGCCTTTACCATTCTTTTTTTTTTCTTCTTTGAAAGGTTTATTCTGGTGGGTAACGATGGGGGAAGACCGCTGGGATAGGGGAAAACCACGGAGCAACCCAAGGCAGGCAGTTAATGAAGAGGGAGGATGCAGCGGCCGCAGCCAGGAGACAAAAATACTGGGAAAAGCGACCAGAAGCATCTTTTAAAAGAAAAGCTGTGGCTGGTGGGAGGGGAAGGGAGGCTGCGGGGGGTGGGAGACACCCCAACACCACCCTGGGGCACGGGGCAGAGGATGGGGGCCAGGGGACCAGCCCCTCCGCTGGCATGAGAGCCCCATGAACCCCCAGCGCCTCTGGGTTTGCACTTGGGGCAGTGTACTGGGAACACTGGGAGCACTGCAGGGAGCTGGTCCCTGTCCCCCTAGCATTGCTGATGAACCACAGTTTGGGGGTGACCTGCCTGCTGCTTACCAGCGCCGGCTGCCCTTTAATTTATTGAATGATGGGTAAAGTGTGCTTCCCACGCAGGGGGGCTCGACGCCGGGTCACAAGAAAGGGATGATGAGGCCGGGAGAGCTCCATCTCTGCAGCAGAAAAAATACACGGGTGGGGGGATGGCACCACAGGGGTGAGAGGTGTCCAAAAATATTCAACGGGACCCACACGGGACAGGGATGTCCCCGGGAGCTGCAGATGCATCGCCCTCACCCAGCATTTCCCTGTCCTCCCTCCGTCCCAACCCTCCCGCGCTCGCCACGAGGTCGGCGCTTGCTCGTGATGCCCGGCGAGGCCACGGGAGCTTCCCTGCACCCCGCCAAGTGCTGGAAAACAGCAAAGACTGACTAATATTCCCCAAAATCTGGCTTCGTCTCCGTGATTTGTGTTCGCCTTTGGCCGCCGCAATATTGAACAGATGCCTGGAGGGACTTTGCTACTTAAAAACAACACACAGGAGGTAAACAGGGAGATTTATTATTTTACTTCTGTGGTTTTGAGATAGTTTATGACACCGGGCTAATAACTCACAAACTAAAATCTTCATTGATCGGGGAAAACGTTACGTTATCCTCCCTCCCTGCCCAGAAAGGCTGCTCCCCCTCAGCCACCCCCTGCCCTGCTGCCCGCAGGGGACGGGTCCATCCTGGCACAGGATCCCGGTGGGATGGCCATGTCCCAAGCCCTGTGTCCCACAGTAGGGAAGGAAACAAATCCCCAGTATCCAGGGCAGCCTCTCGGGACCCCCGTGGTGCTGTGGACCCAATATTTCTCATGCCCAACAGCAGAAGTGTCCCCCCCCTCCACTGCCCAGCTCGCAGCATCCCTCCCTCCGGCCTCCTTCTCCCTCCTAATTGCAACAGCGGGACCACAGGTCCCGTCTTTCCCCGTTATTGACGGCTAATTAATTGCCACTTGTCACATTCCCTCGGGGAAATGTCCGTCCCCAGCGACTGATCCCTGCTGCTGCTGGGTTTTGGGAGCCTCAGAGGCATCCCCATCCTGCTGGGGCTGGGACAACCCCAGGAGCGCAGCCCCACGGCACGATGCTGGGGAGGGCTGTGGGGGTGGCCGTGGCGGTGGGTGACACTGAAGGGGACACTCACCAGACCCCGGCGAGGGGAGAAACGCAGAGACGAGCACCCCAGGTCACTCTCCCGCTGTCTCACACCGGCATATTTCTGTGATATATACTGTAAATCTGCTTCATTTGAAATGCACGGTTAATGACTGAGGTGCTCTCATCCAGGAAACTCCGCGAGGTTCCGGCTTTTAAGGGAAAAGATGTAACCGGGCGGGAGTTGTCAAGCGCTGCGGAGAGCGGCCCCGCTCTCCGGGCACTTAAGATAAGTCTCCAAAAGAAACATCAACCTCCCCGGGAAGGCTGCGATTTATCGACCCTTAGGGCTGCGAATCCCAAACCATCCCGCCCCACGTCCCCCAGCCCATCGTCCCAGTCCCAGCTACGATCCCGATGGGATGTCAAATGGATAGGGAAGGCTCGGACAAAGCGTGCCCACAGCCCCGTGTTTGGCCGGCACCGGGGACACCCAGTGGGACCCTCCATGTGATCCCAGGGAGGGGAAAACGGGGTGGATTTTCTATTTTGCCTGCCCGCTCGCCGCTAGCATCAAAGGCGAAGCGTTGCCATCATTTGAACTCTAGGATCAGGAGCCTAATTCAATCCAATCAGGCTCATGGTTCGAGGGCTGAGCATTTAGCTGAAACCCTAAGCCAGCCCTGCAGTCATTTGGCTGGGGAGGAATTGATTTTGACCATCAGCACTTTCTCATTTTCAATAGAGTACGAACGTAACCAGGTTAATTTCTGTTAAGCACATTACCCAGGTACTTTTTGCTCTCCAGCCCAATGATTATGTGTCTGATCTGAAAGATTATAATTGCAACCCAACAGGACACAAACAGGAGCCTGTGATTGAAAGGAACCGGCCTGGAAGAAAAACAGCTTCTCTTCTACCTAAAAACCAAACAATCTTCACGTTTCCCCTTCTTCATGGTTAATGACTACACGCAATAAAGCAATACATTAGATCTGTTCCAATAAGTAAATATGCTCTAATTAATCTTAACCTCCAGTAGGCTAGTGTATCGCCCGTCTGGATTAATGCAGTTATTGCAAGTTTGGTTTGGTCTTATGCAAGTTTTAGGTCTGGTTTTCCTCTTCTTCACCCAAACCAGCTCTTCTGCTTGCAAAGGGCGTCCCAGCATGGTCGCTCCCAGTCCCCCGGGGCTCCCGGCCACGTGGGCATCCCGGGCGCTGCCTCTTATCCCGTCCCCACTTGTCATCCCGGTGACAAAGGAGATTTGGCCAGGGGACTGAGATTCCCAGATGTCGGCATGTCACCAGGGTGGCACCGCAGCAAGCCGGGAGCACGGTGAACCAACCCCCACATGTGCCACCCACGCTCAACCCCGCGGTTCCCCCCAAAATCAGAGGTGGGGACGGGTTCCCCCGCGCCCCTGCCCGGCTGAGGGTGTCCATCCCCCCGCCGCCACCACCCATCCCGAGGGCTGGGACCGGGATGAGCGCCGGCTCGCCTTGTCTCCAGCCCTGCCTGTACATTATTTCTCCCGATCATCATAACTTTCTTCCGCTTCTAAAGCACCTTTCATCACGAAACAGGATGGAGCGCGGCAGCTGTTGAACAGCATGGAGCTGCGCTGCACAGGCAGGGACGGGCAGGAAGCGGAAGCGGCTCCCGCAGCTGCTGGGACGGCGCAGGAGAGCTGTACTCACGCCACCGCATGCCGGGGCCTTATCGCATCCCCCGGCACGCTCACGGCTCCCTTCTGACACGCAAGAAGCCCATGTGGCAGGTTGCACGTGACGGCACCGATGTGACACGCGGCGGGCTGGGGAGGGGCGAGGGGAGAAGAGAGGTCCTCGGTCCTTCCTGTCCTCTCCAGCAGCACCCACAGCCAGAGCAAGGAGCCGTCGGGCTGAAGGTCCGACCCGCGGCAGGGCAGGTCCACGCCGGGGCGTTGAAGGGCTGGAGTGTGCCGTTGCACACCCAAACCATGGCATTGCACACCCGAACCATGGCATTACGCACCCAAGACATGGCATTGCGCACCCAAACCATGGCATTGCACACACAAACCCAAACCATGGCATTGCACACCGAGACCCAAGCCATGGCATTGCACACCTAAGCCATGGCATTGCACACACAAACCCAAACCATGGCATTGTGCACTCAAACTGTGGCATTGCACACCCAAACCACAGCATTGCACACCTAAGCCATGGCGTTGCACACCCAGACCATGGCACTGCATGGCCAAGCCATGGCATTGCACACCCAAGCCATGGCACTGCATATCCAAACCATGGCATTGCACACCCAAACCCAAGCCATGGCATCACACACACAAAACATGGTATTGCACGCCCTGACCATGGCATTGCACACCTAAACCATGGCACTGTACATCCAAACCATGGTATTGCACACCCAAACCCAAGCCATGGCATCACACACACAAAACATGGCATTGTGCACTCAAACTGTGGCATTGCACACCCAAACCATGGCATTGCACACCCAGACCCAAGCCATGGCATCACACACACAAAACATGGCATTGTGCACTCAAACTGTGGCATTGCAAACCCAAGCAACGGCACTGCACACGAAACCACAGCACTGCACACCCAAACCGTGGCATTGCACACCAAGCCATGGCATTGCACACCCAAACCGTAGCGTTACACACCCAGACCGCAGCACTGCAGTACCCAAATCACGGCACTGCAGTACCCAAGCCACGGCACTGCGTGTCCAAGCCATGGCATTGTACACCCACGCTTCGGTGTTGCACGGGGGCCTGCCTCACCTCCCAGGGAGCGCGCTGTGGCCTCTGTCACGCTGGAGCCACAATGATTTTTCTGAGAAACGGCACAAAGCCCTCCCTTGCCCGCTGCCCCGGCTGTCTGAGCCCCCCGAGGAGCGTCACGCTGCGAGGACGCCCAGGTCCCTTCAGGGGGACACTCGGCCGAGCGCCCGGCGGACCCCTGATAAAAGCATCACGTTTGCTGCGGCGGATGGGAGATAACCCATGCTGCTCCCCCACCGCCCCTCGACCGGCATCTTCCCCTTTGAAAAGGACAAATATAACCGAGATGAGTCAGTTCCTCCGAGCTCCCATCCCCTGTACAATATGTAACTGGAATTTTTCATTTCGGCACTGCAGGGGAGGCATAACTGGAGAAGACAATGGAGTCAGCTACGACCCAAAAAAGCAGTGCCAATTCTGTGTGCATGAGAAATAAAAACATTTTTTAATCTAAAAATAAATTAACTGTAAGTGACAGCAAGAGCAGATCTGCATGTACTCACTGTCAGCCCGCGCAGGACCAGCCCCTGCTCCTTGGCACAAGGCGGGTTTGGGTGAATTCCCTGCTTTTTCAGGCCAGGTTGGGATTCGCAGCAGCACCGCCGAGCTGGGGAGGAACTCAGCACCTGCACCAGGAACCGGGCTCCCTGAGTTGGCATCGGACCCAGAAACAAATCCACAGAAGCCAGGGAAACCTCTGGGGTTTATTTTCTAACTGCATTACGGCTGTGAGAAGGGAAAAGAGGCTCCACCGAGCTCGGGGCTTGGCTGGGCCAAGGCACTGCACAAACCCATAAAACCCATCCAGCTTCCCATGATTAAATAAAAGGGTAGCGAGTACGCAAGCGGCTGGTGGCCTCATCCTGCAGCTCAGCTGTGGCCACCTCCGTGTCACAGAGCAGGGCAGATTATCCAGGGCAGCCCCTGCCCAGAGCCCTCTCTTCTCCCCAGCCGCTCGCCCCTCTGCTTGCTCTTAGCATGTTGGGAGAAGACACGGAGCGACCCAGTGCTCAGGTGTCACAGGTGATTGTCCGGATGCTCCAGAAAATAAAAGGCCAGACAAGGGACCGCAGGCAGGGGCTGTGATGGGGCGCAGGTGATGCGGTGATTCATGCACCCGAGAGCCAGGCCAGCATCCCTCCCTGCTCCCAACACTTCTCTGATCCCAAGTGTAGCAACGAGTTCCCAGACACGAGGGACATGGAGCAGACCCCGAAGCAGAGCACCATCTCAGGGCACATCCGCAGGGCCAGATCCTGCTACTCTTATTCACAGGCTCCAAGATTTACTGGGACATGACTGGGGTTGCTGCTGCAGTGGGAGCAAGATCAGAGAACCACAGAATGGTTTGGGTTGGAAGGGACCTTAAAGATCATCTCATTCCACCCCCTGCCCTGGGCAGGGACACCTCCCACCACACCAGGTTGCTCCAAGCCCCCTCCAACCTGGCCTTGAA
>JAOXJK010000009.1:3683413-3693678 GCA_025774025.1 Xenus cinereus
GGGGGCCCCCGGTGTTAATGAATTCCCCCCCCCCCCCTCGCCGGGGCGGACAGAGCCCCTTTGTGCGCGGGGGCAGGATGCGGCCCCCTCCCCGCAGCCGCACAAAGGGGCGATTGTGGCGGGTGGGACACGGCGGGGGGAGGCCGAACCCCCCGAAAGCGGCGGGAGAGAGAACCGGCACCCCCGGGGGGCAGAGCGGGGTGCGGGCCCCCCCCCGCCCCGTCCCAGCGCAGACGTGACTCAGGCCCCTGTGCGGGGGGGGGGGTGCGGGCGGCGGCGCTCGACGGGACGGGACGGGACGGGACGGGAGGCTCGGCCGGCGCCTTTTTCCCCTCCTAGATGGCTGCATCCCCGCCGGATGTGCCCGGCCTGGGGAGCAGGAGGGCGGTGGGCCCCCTCCCGAGGGCTGGGGGCTCTGACCGACGGTGTCTTCGCCTCAGCTCCCCGAGGCCGGCGGTGTCCCGGGTGGGTGTTGGGGGACAGGCCCTCTCCGGCTGGTCCTCCCTCAGGAAGGGGCCCTGGCCCGGGGATTTTCAGGTAGTGTTGTAGGAGTTTTTAACCTGCCTGCTAGCCTTCGATGCGTTACGGGTTTTCTCTTGGAAAATAAACGTCTCTTTTTCTTCTCTTCGCCTTCAGAGCGCTGCAAAATGTCAGGTTTTCTTGAGAGCTTGCGGTGCTCGGAGTGTGTCGACTGGGGAGAGAAACGAAACACCATTGCTTCTGTTGCTGCGGGAGTGCTGGTACGTACGGCTTCTCTTATGCTGCTTTCGGGCTTTTTAGGTGTTGTCAGCTCTCAAACTAATAATTATTAGTCATTTTGACGTAAAATGGGTACGTTGTCCTTGTATGTAGCAGCAGAGTTAACGACAAAAACCTGTTCTGTGTGCTTGCATCCATATGTTGCTTGGGTTTTGCAGCTTCCACCCGTGTAATAACTACTGTAGTCTGTAAATCTCTGGCTTTGCATTTAACCTTGTTCCTATGTCGGTAGCAAAACTAGTTATGCTATCAGTTGACTCGGTTGGAGACCGTAAGAATGATTTTGTGTATTAAATTTATTTTTTCTAGAGCAATCTTAAAAGGCTCGTGTCCATATTTTAAGCGATTGCACTCTTTCTTCTCTTGTAATAGTTTTTTACAGGTTGGTGGATAATCATAGATGCAGCTGTAAAATACCCTCAAGTGGAAGATTTCAACCATTCGTATCATGCTTGTGGGGTTATAGCCACGATTGCATTCCTAATGTAAGTGTGATTTCTTGTGAGCCAGAACTTATTTTATGCAATTAATAAAAGAATTCGTAGTCTTTAAATGGAAAGGTAACTAAGAATAACATCAAGTTACTAACTGGTATCTCTAGTATCTTTCTTATATTTGTTGATACTTCTAGTAAGGAATCATTTTTTAATAAATTAAGTGTGTCATACAGGTCCAAGTCTTATTAGTGTTTGGAGAAATGCTTTTTAAGTTTTAGTCTTGTCCACCTTTAAAAAAAAAATACCAAAAAATGCAAGATACACAAGATCATCCTTTTTATATAGGCTTCTGAGAAGTTTCTGCTGTTGTTTTGTAAACATTGATTTCTTGCTTTACCTGTATTTACCCTGTTTTGCTCCTGCAGGATCAATGCGGTGTCGAATGGACAAGTGCGGGGGGACAGTTACAGTGAAGGCTGCCTGGGCCAGACAGGTAGGGAGCGGGGGCTGTGAGGCAGTGATAAATCTCTGAAGTCTTGGAAGGGTTGTAAAAACGGTACCAGCGTGCCCGTTGTGTGTCTGTGCAAAGCTCTGGCGTGTGGCAGGAGGTGCTCTGAAACAAAAGCACGCTGAGAAGTCACAGGCAGCTGCGCTCGGACGCAAAACATCCATCCCTTTGTCTTTTCAAGGTGCTCGGATCTGGCTGTTCATCGGGTTTATGATGGCTTTTGGATCTCTGATTGCTTCCATGTGGATCCTTTTTGGAGGTTACGTTGTTAAAGGTAAGATACAGCGTGGAATGCGACCTGATGGGCTTTTGAAAGTTTAAAGTATTTTAAATGACTGTTGAATTTTTGAACTTACTTTTACACAGTTTCTAGGCAGGACCAGTTTTAATATTTTGGTTGCGCCACTGTCCCATACTATCTACTATTATTGGGGTGGATTTTATATACTTCTGAGTCACAAATTTCCAATTAGCCTCGTTAGAAACACAGGTTCTGGTCACCTGGGAACTGCACTGATATAATTAAACTGCTGCAGTTATATGGGAATAATTCCCTGGGTGAACATTTATTCCCAAAATAAAAATTACTGATTTTGGCAAATTGCTCTCAAAGCGTAGCCGCTAAATTAGCAAAAGGGAAAGAATTAATTCCAATTGCCTGTTTAAATTCATGCTTTGACGCGTACCGCAGTTACGTTTTGTGAAGGCAAGTCTCGAGAAAGACATGAAAACTGCAGTGAATGACTCTGTTTTTCAAAAGGAAGGTCGTTTAAGTAAATGTAAAGCTGCTCCTTGTACCTGGAGCTGCAGTGAATCTCACGCCAGGCGGCACGTCGGTGGTTTTGTTTAATTTCCATTCTCGTCAGTCTTGGCCTCGCTCAACTCACAGGGGGTTTTCAGGGAAACCTGGGTGCATCAGGTGTGTAGTCGTGTCACTCGTGCACTCTCATTTGGTATATTGTCATTACGTATGACTGTATGGGTATATATACTTACACACACGCATTCCAAACAGGATGCGCAATCCCGTGTGGTAATTACAGTCTTTAGGAGCGCTGCGTTTGAGATGCACGTTTTTGGTTAGAGAACAGGAGAGGCTTCTTTTATGTGGAAAACTAAACGATTGGGGGCCAGGGGAGGACAAAAGCCATGGCGGGAACAACTTTTCGGTGGGGTGAGGGTTACGCTTGTCGTCTGTGTCACGCCACTGAGCCACCGGGACCAGAGGGGACCGTCTTGGTAGAGAAGAGAAGGGGTCTGTGAGGTGCTAAGGGCTGTCTGAACTCTGGCTGTGGCATTTGCGCAGTGCAGGAGCGCCAGCACTGGGAGTTTGTTGTCACTTCAGCCCTGTACCTGGTCAGGAATCCTACGTTGTAATTTACCCCTCTGTCAAACGCAGCTCCTTCGAGCTGCTTCCCAGGGCACGGACTCCACGTGTTCTTCGTCAAGCGAGACTGGTCACCCTTGCTGACACAGCGCATCTTCGCGTTTCTGAAATGTCAGGGATGGGATATTCTTGAAAATCACTTCTCAAAAACTTACGGAGATTCTTTCTTTTGTTAGAAAAACCGGTAGTGTACCCAGGAATAGCTGTGTTTTTCCAGAACGCGTTCATCTTTTTTGGGTAAGACTATCTTCCTACGTTCAATTCTTACCTAATTGGTTTACAACAATTAAATCTGAAACTTGCAGTAATCTGTTTTTCTCTTAAGCCCTGTTTTGTAACTAGACACGGGGGAATAAAAGGCAGTAGATTCCTGGGATCTCTCCGCATAGATTTTGTTGCGGGACCAGGAATTGGATTCATAAATAATACACCTTCCTCCCTGACGTCGTGTATTTAAAATCCCAGGCATTGGATTTGCTCCCTTACGTACTCGTGTCCCTTTATTCTCTTTTAAACAGGGGACTGGTCTTCAAATTCGGTCGCACGGAAGATTTGTGGCAATGAACGCACCGGTGGAAGCGCACTGGCCACGCTGGTTTTTTAACTGCACACTCCCAAGATTTTGTAAAAGCGTTTTATAAACGGCGACCTTCAATTGTGTCTAAAGATAAAACAAGGAAAATTTCAATCATAGCACTAAAAATTCTGGGTCTGTTCTGTTCCATTTTTTTACTCCTGTATGTCGATATGATTTGTGGTGTTTTTGACAGATGTACAATTGCTAATTAACAACGGACGTCGCTTTTCTGATACGATGTTTGCTACGAGTAAATAATATAGTGGAAAATGGATGTATTTAACCAGCTGTTTCTATGATGGTATTTACAATCCAAGACTTACTAAAAATGCTTTAAACCAACTTTTTAACATATATTTATTAAATATTTCCTATATCTGGACAATATAACCATTTCTTCAATTTCAAAACTTACTGGTGTGTGGCTTTTCTTGCATAACTTAGAACAACACCGCTTTGGGATTTTTTTTTCCTTCCTCCCTGAATATTGAATTTATTCTACGGCAAGAACGAGTAACAACTTGCTGACGTAGAGGCACAAGTACGAATTGCCTAGTGGCTCTATGGGGGAAGTAGCTCATTGACTATGTTTGCTGTAAACTGTCTTATAATCACTGTAAAACAAAGGAGGAGACTCTTCAGATCAGAGTTGTGTCCCCAGGAAGAGAGAACAGTTTCTACCGGGGAGAATTTTGATCACTTGAAGGGTGAGAGAGCTCTCCGTACGCATCCACCGAGGTTTGGTGCTCGAAAAATCAGTGGGGAAAAGGGAGGGGATAAAATACTATTCCTTAAAAAAAAATCCTGCGAGAAAACAGTGGAAGCTGCTTGTGATGCAGAAGTTATGTTTGGTTGGTTGCTGGAAAAATGAAGTGAGGAATAGAATTTGAGCCTATTACCCAGGTAGTGCGTGTGAACCGTGAGACAGCACAGAACTCCAAGTGCCTCCTGAACGTCCCCGGCAGCTGGTGGATGAACTGGGTGGATCGCTGATACTTTGTGGTCTGGAGAGTAGAAAGACCGGCCCTTCCTCTGCAAGTGATTTTTTTTGTTACTGGAAACCTGCCTCACGCTTCTGTAAGCGCAGCGATCCGCTGTGCTTCATCCCCGCTGAACGAACCGAGGCCAGCGGGCATCAAAGAACTCGTTACATTTTTCCTCATTACTTCATTTTTAAGCAAGTAAGCGTGCTGAATAAATAAAATGAACCAAATACAGACTTTTTTTTATTATGTAAGCATTACCGGAAGAGTTTTTTTCTATGTCAACTATTTTGAAACAAAGAAACGCTGCGGATCACAATCCATTTAAAAACGGGTTTGTGCAGAATCCTCTGCCCTGTCAGGCTCTACCTGGTCTAACCCTCCCTGGCTCCCAGGAAAACATCTCAAAGCAAGATGCTGCTTTGAGCTTTGCTGCCAAATAAACACGAGTAATACCACTGATTTCAGGGGTACCGTCCCTAAGCAGAACAATTTCACTTCTTGCCATTCAAACTTCCAAATTACCCCAAACCAAGTAATTAGAGATTTTTCTTCCAGCAGTCCGATAACTCGGTTCAGGCTGGCCCTGATCCAGCTCACTCATCAAATCCTTAACAAGGCCTTCAACAGAATTCATTTAGCTTAAAAACAAGTACTTTAATGCTTCACTAATCAGAATGAGTACCTACTCCTTGAAAAATTATACTTTAAAATACATACTTTCGGCTTTTAAACTTGGGAGCTGAAAATAGTTTAAAGTTTCCAAGCATTTTGATTGCTAAGCCATTCCAGCAATGAACGCGGCCAATTATTTGTACAGATCCTACAAAAATACGCAAGGTAAGACCACGAGAGCAGAAAAGCTAAATGCATTGTAAATTTGCAGCTGTAAGTTTACACCCTGTATCTTTCAGGAATAACGAAAACAGTTCATTACTAATTTTGTGTGTGTGTGTGTCCGTTGGGGTGGCTTTTTTGGAGCCCGAGAACTGACCCGTAAGAGCTCTTTCGCCCATTGCAGCGCTTCATTTTCTCGAGCGGCAAACGGGAAAAGCTTATTTCAGTCAAATCTGTCACCTGGGATCCTCCACTCAAAATCCAACAGCCAAATGGGGAAACTGTGAAGATAAACATCCTTGTATCAGAACATTTTATGCATCAAACCATCACACAAAAACCCAATGAAAATCTTACTAGATGCTTATTTTCATCCATTTCTTTTCTCAGATACAGCACCACACTCAGCACTTTTGATTTCACTCCTTGGCTTCTAAAAACCCCTCTCTCAGAGGCTGCTCGGGTCTCCCAAGGGGCTCTACATGAAGCCCAGAGCGTGTCTGAGCACCTAAAATTTCATGTTCCAACAAACAAGATCATTTCAGATTTAGCCCCATGCCCACCAGCGGCGCCGACAGCCCTCGCTGAAGGTAACACACATTTATATACTCATAATAAAGTTATATAAATGCCAGGCTTTGAATCAGCTGCGGGAGCAGTTCATGCGTTTCAAACAGGGCATCTAAAATGTACTGTGAAATTAAATTTTCCTCTTCTTATTTAAAATTCAAATACCTAGAGTTCTTCAGCAAGGTCAGCGAGGTGCTAGAGATAATCGCACACGGCTCATTTTACATGGAAACTTACCTCCCAATAAAACTGGTCTTCAAAGTACTTCGACACAGGGGTGCTCTTAAACAGTCTGAGGTTTAAGATTAAACCTATTTGTAAAAACACAGATATCCAGCGTGAATATATACATCGGGGAAAGGGGAAGATTGTGTGTAACCGGAGGTTTCCATGTAACATGCGTCTAAATGTAACACAAATCAAAATACAAATTCAGAAATAAATGCTCCAGAGCCCCTTGACTCAAGGCTTGTGTTATTAAAAATTAATTACTCCAGGTAAAACTCCATTAAACAGCCTGCTGGATTCTAAAAACGCAGCAAAAACTATTAACTTCTTGCATGAAAAATGCCTGTGTATTTAAAGCAGTCGGGATTATCAGCACCGTTAGCTTGGGGTTTCAGACGGAAACATCTTAGATTTTTGAACAATTGGTTAAACACTGAATGTTTGATTATTTTAGCTGAACGTTTTTTAAAAATCCGCTTGATTAGCTCTGTTTCTAAACTAAAGTTACAGTAAAGCAAAGGTTTCAGATCATTTAACGCACAAAAAATATCCTTTCAGAGTGTATTTCACAGCAATTTTCATCCGCCGTTCCTCTTTTATTTTATGCTGCAGAAAACCAGCACGAGCCATAAACCAGAACGTCACGTGGGAAACACATGAGCCCCGATGATCCCAAACCCCTGGTGATCAAAGGCCTCGTGCTCGGCTGATGCAAGCGAGCTACTGACGTTACTGAAACTCTGCAGATTTATACCAACGGGCCTAAAAAGTGACAATCTCTAGAGAGCGTTTTCTGTCACTAAGACAATACCCAAACACAAAATTATTTTCATCCCTACACATCTCCTGTCTGAAATTTGAAGGCAGCTGTCAAGCCTCTGTTAAAATAAACTTCACCCATGAAAGAATGGTGCCACTGGGTTATTTATTTCTGTTGAATACTTCTCTCCTTCAGAAGCCCGGCTTTGAAGAGTCCCTGGCGTTCGTGTTTCCCGTGACAGCTTCTACAAATAATTTACCCACAGAAACACACTTCAGAGCCCCAGTTAAACCAGTCCTTTTCTGCAGAGGGTCACACTGACGTGACAGCGGGGGCAATAAGATGACATACCCTGAGGAAATGAGGCAGATATCACTGAAACCTGTTTTTTACTACTGACCTGTAATAAGACCCGTTATCAAGGCGATGCTGATGGTCGCGCAGAAGGCACCAACACGGAACATGATAAAATGACCCCGACTGGAAAACAAAACAGGGGGTTCACCTTTTACAGTTGTTGAATTTCGCATTAAGACTGTGAATGAATCTGTGTCTACATGGCATTTTACATCAAAACCTCATAAAAATTCTGTTATTCCCGAATCTCTCTGCAGCTGCAGTTAGATGTTTTAAGAGATCCTATCAGAAGCCTAAAACAGACTCCAGAGGATGTATTTTGCCCTTAGAAACCATCGTTTTGGTACTAAAACTTCATTAAATTTGTTTCAATAAGAACATGAGAAGCGCAAGGCCCCCATGCTGCTGTGATTCATTCCTGCGTAAACGGAGAAAACCAGAGAACTTAGTATGACAGGACACGAGCTTGATTAGCAAAAATGAGATGCCAGCACCAGATCAAAACAACCTGTGGAGAATATCCTTAACTGAGCCCTTCAGCTTCTGCGAGGTATCTCCAAAAGTATATTTTCCAGCTCAGTGTCCAGACTGGCTTTAGTCCAAACTGGCATTCTCACCCCTGACTCAGAGTTAAAGCCTCATTGGAAGGGAAATGCTGCTTTCTGCCCTCTGAGCACACAAAGCTCCTCAAAACACATCACGAAAGCCAAACTGAGTCTTGGGAGGATGCCCATCCCCAGCCTCCATCTCCTGTGTCTGCTGTATAAGAGCAAATAAAAAGGGAGACAGAAAACAGGACCAAAAGTTTTGATCCAAAATCTGCTCAATTCTGAAAGACTTTTTTACTGACTTTTTTGGGTTTCAGAGATTATCTTGGATTATCTTGGGTTAAAACGATTTACCTCTGATGATGTTCAGACCTTCTGTATGTATGAGAACTCTTCTCAAGGCGTACTACAATAATCATTACTTATTAATTAATAGCAAGAATTTATGTACCCTAGGAAATGAGTTCCGCTTTCCATTGCCATGAGAATGACCTCAGCAAGAGTTCCAAGCGCAGCAGGGAGGCCAAAAGTGAAATGAACTCCAGAGGAATCATGAATCTTGAGAGAAGGATTCAAGCATCTCTGGGAAGAAGGAAAGGTTTAATTACACACAGAAACACAAGTCGGTAACGGCATATTGTCTATCGCACAGCTAGAAAATGAACTTTGGTCTTGCAAGTTGCAATCCTGCACTCCACTCAAAAAGATTTCAGGTTTCCGAGCTTTAATCCCCTTCAAAGAGAAGCTTCCCTTCAGGTATCCTACTGATTCTGAAAATGATCCTTACAGGATCCTCAGCCTACCTCCTTAGACAAAAGAACACATAACTAAGTAAAAATAAGTAAAAAAATGTCCCAAATATTCTAACTTTATCCAGCTTTACTGTGTACCCAGGGAACTTGGCACGTGCAAGCTAGGATCCTTTGAATATTAATAGCGTGGTATTTTGAACAGGAGACCAGGGTTGTGTTTGAAACAGCCGTTATGCTAGAGATTCCTTCTGGTTGTCATTTTTGGCCAAAGCCACAGAGCATTTAACCTGTTTTTAATGCAAGAAGTAAGGAACAGAGAGCAGACAATACAGAATCGACAGCAGATAATACAGAATCAAGCCATATCCAACCCCATATCGTTCTGTGGTTCTGTCCTACATTGGAAAAGGAGTTTATACAGCTTATACAAGAAGCAGTGGCAGGTTTTGAGTACTACCTGTAAGCAGTAAGATCCTAATATGGTTATCACACTGGCAAGCAGACCCAAAATCATTGCGATCCAAGGATATTGGACTCTGTGATCTGTATAAGCAAGAGCCACCCCACCAGCTAGTACCGCACTGTGGATATGAGCCTGTAAAACACAACGACAAAAACACGGAGTGAGAATTCAGTCATCACTTATCTTAGAGCAGTCCAATGCCATAGACTGCTATTCTCACGCAGGTGTGACCTCTTTTGGGTGAATTTGGGCCTCTGTCTACTGTAAATCACAAACTGAGAACATCAGTTCTAAGTTACAGCTTTGGCTTGGGATGCTAATGAGGACTGTAAGGCTGAAAACCTGGACTTGCTTTTGCTTAATAGCTATTATCATTTCAGCGTGTTACTGAGAGCAACAGAAAAATATCTTATACGCGGTGATTTTCTCTCATGTCTTACCATTCTGAATTTTCCATCCTCTGTGGTCATAGCAGACAAGGTGAAGGCAGTGACAGCGCTCACGGCAAGGGCAATGTAGGTGTTGTAGATGAATTTCCAGTTTCCGACCACAGCTAGTACAGAATTGAAGCTTGGCCAGAACACCCAGAGGAAGAGTGTGCCTTGGAGACAAAGACAAGCAACGATCATGTAAAACACAGTGAGTCCATCACCGGCTGTCTCTGGAGGGCTCCGACCCACATTTTGCATTTGCTAGAATTCCCACACCATAAATAAAGGATAACATCTCAGTGCATTCAGCCCTGAGAGTTACCTGCTATACCAGCACCTTCCCCAAAAACGAACCACTGTAACATCAAACACAGCCAGAGCACAGCTCTGCCAGCACCTGGCTGGTCCTTCGCAGGACTGAAGGTAGGATGTTCTTTTCAAGAACACCTTTAACATCAGCCGTGTCCCATCTATCATCCCCTCAAACACTGGTTCAGATACAAGTGGGAACAATTCCACTGTTGATTTCCAAACAATCAGCATCCTGCCTGTTCTGCACAGGTACCAAGGGCTTGCTCCTTGGCCATAGTTTGCCCCATCCCTGGAGGGGTTCAAGGCCAGGCTGGATGGGGCTTTGAGCAACCTGCTCTGGTGGGAGGTGTCCCTGC
>JAOXJK010000009.1:3707204-3737716 GCA_025774025.1 Xenus cinereus
TGTAGAGAGTGAGAAGGTCTCCCCTCAGCCTCCTTTTCTCCAGGCTGAACACCCCCAGCTCCCTCAGCCGCTCCTCATCAGACTTATTCTCCAGACCCCTCACCAGCTCCCTTGCCCTTTGTTTGTGTGTTTACATATATGAAGCTTTTTTAATTGAAAATCTCCAGTGACACTCGGTCAGCCTCCCCAGTGTCGGGTCTGACATTGGATGGGTAACCTCGAGATGGTGGTCGTTGGCTCTTTGGTAACTTCACTTGCACCGTGAACTGCACCTTCCGAAAGCCTCCCTCTGCCGTTGGTGCCCTGCCAGCCTCGAGGTGCCTTCTCCTCCGTGGTCTCGTGTGAGTCGGGCTCTGCAGAATGAAACACGCCATCGATTCTACTAAGATTCACTTCCCAGCCTTTGGGACTTGCTGATAATAGTGGGATAGAATAGAGGCTTAATTTGCTACCAGTTTGGATTTGGGGTGTGTAATTGTGGGTTTTTTCTCGTGATTTTTTTAAAAAAAGTGGTTTTACCTTACAGCAAGCACAATATTTGTTTCTGTGAGGTAGTAAAAAGAGAACAAAGAACAAGAGGGGAAAATAAAATTAAAAAAAAAAAAAGGAAATGGCATCTGGCACTTGGGCAGGGGGGAGAATAAGGAGGAAAATAATTTGTTTGAAAATTCAAAGAAGGAGCACAGCCGCTGTTGGGTTATGAATAAATCTTTATGTTGAGTATACATTAGCAATCAATTGACCTTTCACAGAACTGGCAGCACTGTAATCACTGCTCCCTCCCGCTCCGTTCCCTGCTCTGCTCATAAACGTGTCCATCCTTCCCCTCAGCTTGTGTCACCCTGCAAGATTAGATACCATATGCTAGTTTTATAGGGAAAGCCCTGTCCTTCTTAAACCTCTGTCACATCCCTGAAGTCAGATTTTTTTTTTTTTTTGGACATGTGTCAGAAAATTGGATAACCCAGATTTTAGGTATTCATCTGCATCAATCTTCCCCTGTTTGAGAACAAACTCGGAATTATAATTGGCATCAGGGAACATATTCCAGCCTCTCTAATAGAAGGGCTGCAGAGGTTAGAAAGCACTTCTGCCTGGGGAATATTGTCTCGAGGCGAGGGCACCGACGCAGGCGCTGTCAGAATTGGGGAAATGTGTGGATGTGCCCAGAAGGATCAATGAGTGTGGGAGCTCACGGGCACCCGATGGCTGGAGGATGAGCGTGTCCGGGGGGGACACACAGGGACTGGGTAACAATAGAACCGCGCTGGAGGGATGGATGCTGTCTGGAAGGAATCAAGGGATTGGAGAGCAAGGAATGAAGTAAAAGTGGTAGTACAGAGCAGGGAAAGGGAGGGGGGCTATTGCTAAATTTTCTTAGTCATTTCATTCATGTGATCTTACTTGAACAGTCTGTCGTGTGAAAAACCAAACCAGCAGCAGAGCGATTCGCCTGGTAAAGCGAGAGGTGCGTTTGCCTGGTTTTCCTTGAGGTTTAATTTTTGCTGGACGTTTTTCAGCTATCGCTCATTTAAGCTTTCACTGCAGAGGTGTCTGTTCAGTAAGCACTTGTAAATTAACTGGTGAAGGGTGTGCTTGCCGGGACAGCAAATCTGGGTGTGCAACACACCTTCGTGGAAGAAGGGAAGCCCAGATGTGTGTTCCTTTCTTCTTCCTCCAAAGACCCTTTGCCACCTGCAGACTGCAGTGACGGCACCTGCGCTGCTTGGAACCCAGCGTGGAAGCTCAGCACAGTTTGTAAAACCAGCCCATTTCGAGGAGGAGCCCATATCTGCTATCTATATCAATTTTTAAAGCTGGGATGGCATGTTTAGTTATGGACTCCGGTCTCTGACTCTGCAGTCCTGCGTGCTTTAATTCAGGGGGAGCAGAGGGTCTGATGGTAAAAAAAAAAACCACCAAAACCCCCCAAAACCTCCCACCAGTTGATGGAATATAGTACCTTAGTAGCTTTAAAATATTTCCTATAAGTTCATGTATGCACGTGGGCTTGTACATTTGAATAGATATATAGAATATATTACACAACAGTGAACTGTGTTGCTGAGGCCGACATAAGTGGGTGAAGTCTTTTATAAAAAGGAAATAACTTTCTTGTGCCTTGGTCTTGTTCTTAGTAAATTCTTCCAAGTCCTTCAGCTGACAGAGAAGTATGCTGTTTAATGTTGTTGGGAAAACCTTATTCCAGATGTTGTATTGTTACAATTCCACTTTAAAAGGTGGTAAATGTCGCCATGGCCTTCAGATTGATAGGAATTTAAATATTAGAAATCACTTTAATGGCTGTATTACAGACCTCTTATTCAGCAAATGCTTTAATTTAGAGTGGCACTTTACAGTTGAAAAGCATTAGTTCTGACAACCCTAATTTGCTGGGAAAAATGTAGTCTCTTTATGGATTTCAGTGGCAGAAAAATAAACAATAGGCATAACTTTAACCCAGGAAAAAGTGCCTGCACCACACAACTGATTTTTCCAGCTACACAGACAGAATAATGATTGCCTGGGTGGGACGCCTTTAGGTATTTTCTCAAATCTCAGGAGCTGCACTGCACGTGACAGTAACACCACGCTCAAAACGAACCGTGGGGACTGGACCAAACATCTCTCGCTTTTTATATCCAAGTAGTCTCTGAATGCAGCTGCTTTTTACAGATTTCTGTTGAGGATTTAAACTTCAAATAAACCGAATGCATGCATAATCTACCAGGACAAATGTGACCACCTAAGACTTTTTTGGTGGGTTTTGTTGCGGGTTGTTTTGGGGTTTTTTTTTGTAATTCTTATACTGTTGTTTCATTCATTTCCAAGAGTAATTTTTGACTAAGTGGCTGGGGGTGGTTCTGTAAAAGCAGTACCTTAACTTTTCCAAGTACGTGTGTCATTTAATGTTTCTGTTAAATTAAAGTGCTTCCTCTAGCCTCTTTATTTACTTTTTTTTTGTTTGTTTCAGTCCCATTATGTTCAACTCCGGGTACAGAATCTTTTAAATAGTGGGTGGGAGGAAGCCAAGGTGGGTTAAATGTAGGAATAGTTGCTTATTTGTCTCAGACTTCAAAAATTTATTTTCTGCAAAGTTTTTATCTTGATTTAAAGCATGAGCTCGTGCAAGTACATTTGTGAGCATTTAGGTAAGTAGTTCCACTGCAGCCATTCCTTACAGGGAGAGTAGTCACAGTGAAAACCTTGGCTTTGGGCTTTTAGGGGAGAGCTTGATAACATCAAGCAAGTGAGAAAGAGAAGCAACAACTCTTCCATTGAGGGGAAGCTGTAGGGCCAGGGTGGTTGAGAAGGGTCACTTTCAGGCACATGCTATTAATTTTTTGATTCATGAGAAATCAAAGTGTTTTCCCAGTTGGGTGGTTTGGAACTTAACTTTGTGTTACATGTAACGTGAGTGATAATTGGACGAGTAGTTGAGTTGCTTCTAAACCTCTGCCGGTACCTACCACTCGTCATAGACGTTTTCTATTTTCTATCTTCTCTGAAGCTCTGAACAACTTCCTAAAAAAGCCCCAGGTCCATGAACGCTGTGGAAACTTGACCCTACCTGGCACTGGGTACACAAACTTTTGGCAACTTCTCAGTAAACATTCCAGGGCAAAGTTCTGCTGGTTTTGTTGGCAGTATCATAGAAGAGGAAAAATAAGTTACTAAAAGGAAAAAAAAAGTCCTTTATTTTAAAAAATTAAAGTATATTTTAAAACCCCACCTTTGTAATAACCCAGTACAGTGAACGAGGTAGTTGCGTTTCGGGGAACTGGGGTGGTGTAGTAGGTCGCTGGGTGCTGGGTTTTGGGGGAAAAGGGTTTTTCCTTCATCCTTTTTAGCACAACGGATTGGGCTGATCCCTCGAGTGCTCCTGTGTGAGTTGGGTGTGATCTCAAAATATTTTGAGCTCTGTAGCCAAGAAGGATCATCAGTGCTTCAAAATGCAGGACTAAGAATAAGGCTTTGAAATGATAAAAAAAAAAGAAGTTAGACTGCCTGGTCTCAAGGCTCATGCGCCTCCATTTTTCTGTTGTGTTTTTTTTTTGTTGTTGTTGTTTTTAAATGGATGCGTTTACTTCAATGTGGATGTTTTCAAATATAACTCTGCCAACTCAATATCAAAACACTCTTCCTAATTGCTATAGTTAGAGGCTTAAAATATATCTCAATTTATTAGTGTTGCAGTTTGTGTCAGATGTGGAAAATGAGTGAACATCTGCAGTCCATTGAGGAGAGGGAAGGCAGAGATTTCTGAGCTCCAAGTAGAAGAGAAGCATTTCAGCCCTGAGCATTACCTGTCGGCAGGACTTCGCTTTGTAAAAATGCCCTGCAAAGCTAAAGGGAGATTGTCACTGACTGTCTTGTAAGACCAGTGAGCCTTCTCTTTATTTGCTACGTTAAAAACATACGCAGTTCAATATCATTAACTTTATTAGACCAGGCCTGGTTTTAATGTAATAATAAAACTACCTATTTTGTAAAATTATTTTGCATAAACTTTTCTTACCTGTATTATAGTTCTCTATAGCTTTTATTCCTGAACTTGTAATTTAAAAAAACCAGCTAAAACCTAAGTCTTTCTATTGGAAATACTGACCTGAAATTACCTTTCTTTTTGTTTTTTACAGTACTTTTCTGTACCTGAAGTTCCTGGTGGTGTGGGCCCTGGTACTGTTGGCAGATTTTGTCCTGGAGTTTCGCTTTGAGTATCTGTGGCCGTTCTGGCTCTTCATCAGGAGTGTTTACGATTCCTTCAGATACCAGGGGTTGGTAAGTATAACGCAAAATGACTGTCCCTGTAGGAGAATCCTGCAGTGTTTCAGGGCATATTCCATGTTATGCAACTAACTTCATGGTGCTGATGATCATTTTCACAAGAGGAGGAATTTTCAAGTGATGAGGTGACCTGGGCTCAAGTCTCATCTCCGTGACTGCCTGTTTTATCTGTGGCAAGTGGAAGTGAAATATATAGCCATCAAATTTTCACCGTAGGAAGATACTGTTTGAATTCCTGGGACTAGTGAATTGGTTTAGATCCCTATATAACAGGGTCTTCCTTAAAATAACACGGTAGCCCCTGCCTGTTTAGCTATTTAGTATTCTGTCAGAGAGTAAATGACAGGTAGCCCCTGCCTGTTTAGCTATTTAGTATTCTGTCAGAGAGTTTAGTATTCTGTCAGAGAGTAAATGACACTGCTGGTTGGTTGAAGGAGAATATAGTAATGATAATACTGTATCAACAATGTAAATGAAAGTCTTCAAACAAAATGATAAGGAATAAATACAGCTGCGTGGAGACTTGTTGGAAGAGTGGATGGGCACAAATGGGCTGGACTGCTCCATTTCTCTGCCCTGATTAGAAACAACACTAGTGTTTCTATGGTGAAATTGTCATGGTGTCATTATTTATAAATAAACTGGTAACATTGGCTGGATTAAACCAAAACACTCTTCTTTCCCCTCACCCCTCTTCTCTTTTAGGCCTTTTCAGTATTTTTCGTGTGTGTAGCATTCACATCAAATATCATATGTCTGCTCTTCATACCAATACAATGGCTGTTTTTTGCTGCCAGCACATATGTTTGGGTACAGTATGTCTGGCACACAGGTAGGTCCCTATTTTTTATTTACAACTTAAGGATTTTAATATATATTTTACAGCTTTTAGTAGCACACATTAACCCCTATTGTATTTGTTACCACTTTTGTTTTAATGCAGTTATGGTTGAAAAATGTTCTGCTGCTTTCTTTGAAATGCTGATTTGCGTTTGATACGTGTCTGGGTGCATCTTAGAGTAATCATTAAAGCTTGACCAATGGAACTGAAGGTGTATAAACAGGAAACCCACAGCAGTAATAAAAAGAAATATTTTCCTGACTTCAAAACACTCCTGCAGCAATTTAACGAATACAGAGCACACAGGAAAAGTCTGTGAAAGAGTGTTACGTTCTTCCTACTACTCAATGCATTTGCTGCTAATTTTGGGTATTATCATAGTTTAAATTCAGATTAGTCAAATCTTTGTGTCAACTGGATTCAGTTTCTGAGCAAAAAGGCTGGTAATCCCAGTGGCTGCCCCAACAGTTTGAGACACATATGAAGAAATCTTCTCCCTGCCAACCCCCCCCCCCTTTTTTTTCTTTTAATCCTTAGTAGTTTGGGGTTTTTTTAATAAATCCTTGGGTTTTGGGGCAGTAGTTGGATTGGGGGGAGATGGTTTAGTTTGAGTGAGCAGTGATACTTGACATGAGTTGTATGTATGCCTTTCCCTCCATCAAAAAAAAAAAGGAAGAAAACTTTATTTTTATTTTTTTTTTTTAAGAGGTAACTTTTTTTGACTCAGGTCCTTGGGATTCAGGGGTTTTGTAATATTTCCTGTTAGACTTGCTGTCAGATCACAAGGATTTGCAGGATAGCACGGATCGTTTCTCAGCTCACTGGTGAAAGCAGTCATCTTTCTGACAAGTTAGTCATTTATAATAATGACAATGTGGGAGCTAATGGAAGATACCGTGAACCAGTTGCTGCCCAATTAAAAATATGTTAAAAATCTGGAGTTATTTTTAGGATTGTACTAAGATGTTAAAGTGTTATCTGAAGTTGTTCTCAGGCTGATGTTTAGAAATTCTAAAGGGCCTGGTGGGCCCGTTTTAACTGTAGCCATTGAGCTTGTTTAATAATTTAATTCACTGCAACCTTAGGGATTCTTCTTTTTAAGTGCTCATCTCAGTTGATAGGAACTTGTTCTTTTTTGGGTTCTTTTTAGGAAGTTATCATCTTTTTAGGTGGTCCATCTACCTCCCTGAAGTGCTGAGTCCCTTTAAGCTGACAGTTTCTGTTACAGGTTTCTCATTTCTGCAGAGCGCAGCCATTTGAGAGAGACCAAAGTAGAGACCCCAGTAAATAACATCAGGGCCTCAGAGTGATGCTCTGTTTAGTTTTGAATTTGAAGATCTGTTTCCAAATCAGCACACAATATGTTGATGTCAGTATGTAATCACGAACTTTAGGGTGGCTATATTGCATGCAACAGCGGTGTTTTCTGTTGGCCAAGAGCATTAAGACCTTAGTCTTAATTTCTACTATTTTACATTCTCCCCAGTAGTGCTGGAGAGAAATCAGTGCAGCGTCCTCCCTCTTCCCTGGTGTGGAGTTCTGAGTCTCAGCCTGTTGTTTGTGTTACTGTATATGGAGTACTCAGCCCTCTGCTTACTCACTGCTCTCTCCTCAGCTGATTTGCTCGCTGCTGCTGAGATATACCCAACTTGGAGTGAAAAAGTAGTCCGAGCTACCACTTCTGACTCAAAGATCATAAGCTGTACCATTACCTCATCTTCTGCAGTTTCTTCCATTTGTGTTCCTTCTCTAGGATTTTGTGCCAAGCTCTTTCATGAGCTCTGCATCTGTTATTTTTCACTGATGCTTTATAAAAGTAATAAAGCAAGATAAGGACTGGAAAGTTTAGAGTAGGTTTAAAGTGAAGACATCTTAGATACTTCATTCTGAAAAAACCCTCTTACAATTCCTTATAAGTCTGTCTGAAAAGTTCCCTTGACTTTTTGAATGTTTGAAAAATAACTTTAAAATATTTCCTGCTTGTGATATGTTACTAAGGTGTTTCTCTCTTTCTCTCTTCTCTCAATAGAGAGGGGTGTGTGCTTACCAACAGTATCACTGTGGATACTTTTTGTTTATATTGAAGCAGCCATTAGATTTAAAGATTTAAAAAACTTCCATGTAGACCTTTGTCGTCCATTTGCAGCACACTGGTAAGTGGGGTTTTTATACCTTTTCTTATTAACCTTTATTTCACCAGGAAAATTACTATTCAGGGCTTTTTATTTTGGTTCATGGTTTTGGCTCTTCATTTCTGCCCTCGCTCATCGGTCATTAAATAATCCATGAGAAACATATGGTAAACATTAATCAAGTGCAACCTTTTCTGAAGGTAACAGTGCTCGTGAGCTGCAGGGAATCTAGCATGGATATTCCTACCATTTCTTGAAAGGTCATGTCACCAGTTTACATAACGAGTAGAAGGTAAAAGTAGCAAAAAAAAAAACCAGTTTCACTGATAATTTATTTATCCCGTTACAAAAATGTTCTTCTTTTTCTCTAACAAAGCACTCTCCTCTCCTCCTCTCCAATGAGAAGGGTTCTCATGACCATCTGAGTTCATAGTTCACCAGAGGAAGTGAATAAGCTTCAGGTTGAAAATTGTGACAGAAAATAAAAACCAAGCACTACTTGTTACATTACTTCTTTGGAAGGGTTAAGAGTGACTTTAGGCAAAAGACTTAACTGCGGAGTATCCATATCTGGACGAAATGCACTTTTATTCCGCAAGTTTTTGGTGTATGATGCATCTATAAGGCTACACTTAAAATGTGTCTTATTTTTCCTGAAGTCATTTGGTCTAGCTCCCTGTGATACCATCTCCAATAAATTAGACATCTGTCATTTTAATTTATATTGTCTACGTTGCGCAATAAGTCCCTTAAACGCTAATTAAATTTTATAATGGGTTACAAAAGCACTTTAGGAGCTGTGAAGAAAGGTCTTTCTGCTGCTGAATTGGATGCAAATATTTCAGCTTGTCATCGGAGTTTTGGAGCTGTAGCTCCAGCTGGCTTTACGCAGCGTTACAAAAGCAGCATTGGCAGAGATAATGTCAGATGCATATGCAAATGATTCGTGCATTCTGGCAGCTTTCTTAGAGATGCAGTTTGCCCAGCGCTGTTACTGAGCGAAGAATGAGAAGGTTTTAATGGTTAATAGTTGTCTGCAACTGAGTTTTCCCCCGATCTGGAACACCTTCGGTGTTTAAAATGCAACTTCACTGCACTTTGTTGAAATATTTGCCTAAGATATATTTATTTTTGTAGAGGACTGTTTGCTCATTGATCGAGTATCCTCGTTAATCAATACCCCAGCCCGATTCGTTCGCATTCTGCATTGGTGCAGTTGTCACAAGCTAATAAGAATATTTAAATTCTGCGTGATGAAGCTGATAGGCAAAAAAAAAAAATAAAAATATTCCAAAGTTCTATTATGCTTCTGTCATCTCCGCCAACAAATGGCACGGCAGAGTCTGGCTGGAAGTGAAATTCTTCATATCTTATCTCTCAGTGAGATAAGTGGAAGAACCAAGTTTAGAGATTAGATGTTTTTCGCTTACAGCTTGAAGGTCAGTCTCCTAAAGGAGGAATTTCCAAAGGCTGTTTGTTGCCCTGAAAGGATGTGCTTAATTGTGGCCATCCTCGTCAGAGGAGCGGGTGACAGCCTCGGCCACCCCCGGAGACGCAGGAGCCCCAACGTGTGTATGTCCCAGCAGCTTCTCCAGCTCTCGTTTCCCAGCCCGAGCTGCAGCGACGGTGTCACGGGGCCTGCTGCAGAGGCGGCGTTTTGGAGAACCCTTCTTTTGTCTCCGCTTTATTTAAAGAGCGGTGGAAAAAGGGATCTGCTCTCAATTTCTGACTGCAAAGGGACGGGGCTGAGGCTGAGGATCAGTTTCTCCTTTCACTGTTCTGGATGTTGTCAGCACATCTCCCAGCTTAATGTCTTGTGTGTGTATTACATGGCCCTTCAGGAGCAAAACTTGGGAATTTCTAGTGCATTTGGCTGTTATCTCCTTAAAAGATGCATAATTCCTAGTCTGGTGCTTGTCTAAAAGCTGTCTCTGCTATGCATAGTGCAATTGCGTTGTCATAATCCTTTAATCTATGCTACAGTTAATTGCTGTCTGTAATGAACTGTAATTTTATCTTGATAAAGAAGTGCCTGCGTTGTTGAACTGTAGCTTTATTGCAGTACAGTAAAAATGATTTATATGTAGTTTTCTCTGAAAAGTTGTAATCCAGATGTATTCACAGCTATATAATTGATTACAAGTTATTAATTTGCTATCATGATTACATTTTTAATAATAATGTTGCTTTTTTTTTTTCTTAGTATTGGCTACCCTGTCGTGACTTTGGGCTTTGGCTTTAAAAGTTACGTCAGCTACAAAATGCGTTTAAGAAAACAAAAAGAAGTGCAGAAAGAGAACGAATTCTACATGCAGCTCCTCCAGCAGGCTCTGCCCCCAGAGCAGCAGATGCTCCAAAGGCAAGAGAGGGAGGCAGAGGAAGGCAAGTTATACTTATTACTTAATGTGTTTGCTATTATCTGCTGTTTAAAAAAAAAAAAAAAAAAGCCTGCTAAGGAGGAGCTTCTTTAGTCCATGTTGTTTTGATGAAAGAACAGTGAACTTAGAAACAGAGGAGCCAGAATTAAAATTCTTTTGGCAGTGGTTAGTATGACAGTGGAAATGAATTATGTCCTCTCTGTTTAGTTCTTTATTAGCAACTGCATCAATCCAAGCAGTGAGTGCTCTATGAGGCTCTAGTATTTATTATTAAATCCCTTGGTTACCGTTTCCTGCCTGTAATGAGAAAGAAGTCTTAAAATATCGTGTGATTTCTGATTTCCTTTTCTAGATAGACTCTAATAGTGATTATCTTCTGCAGAGAGGATTGATGTGTAGTTAATGATTTTTCTTTGTATGTCACGGTATTGATTGATTTAATGAACTAAGTATTTTTTTTTTTTCATTTTGGTATTGCAGCAGCCAAAGGATTATCTGATATGGATTCCTCAATACTTTTGCAGCACAACGGAGGCATTCCAGCCAATAAAAAATTAACTGCAACGTTGCCAGAGCTAGAATATAGAGAAAAAGGGAAAGAAAAGGACAAGGATGCTAAGAAACACAACCTTGGAATAAATAACAATATTTTGCAACCTGTAGACTCTAAAATACAAGAAATTGAATATATGGAAAACCATATCAATAGTAAAAGATTAAATAATGATCTTGTAGGAAGTACAGAAAACCTCTTAAAAGAGGACTCATGCACTGCCTCGTCCAAAAATTACAAAAACGTCAGCGGAGTTGTGAACTCCTCGCCTCGCAGTCACAGTGCGACTAATGGGAGCATCCCTTCCTCATCCACTAAAAATGAGAAAAAACAGAAGTGTGCGAGCAAGAGCCCGAGCACACACAAGGACTTAATGGAAAATTGTATTCCTAATAACCAGCTGAGCAAACCAGATGCACTGGTAAGGTAAGTTTGATCTGAGCATTGTGTAACAGCCTCTCGTATCCTCCCTTCGTTCCGGTCCGTCAGATTTATTTTTTTTTTCTTAGGGAAATGTAACAATCCCATAAAGAAGACAGAATTGTCTGGTAATGGGATAAGATAACTAGGAGCTCTGCCTTTTGGGTTCTCTTCCTGATTTTTGCCTCTGATGTGCTCTGCAGCCTTGGGCAAATGTCTTCCTTTCTACCTCAGAATATGATACTTCCCTACCTCACAGGGGTGTTGTGAGGCAGAATAAATAGCTTTGATGATCGTTTGATCGAAGGCACAAGGGAAATATGGAGAATTGTTATCACAGACTTCAGTGGATGTGCTCTTGACAAATCTTCCATGGGGTGACCTTTACGTCTCCAGGGAATTCAGTGGGGTTTAATGGTGCCTGAACAGGTGTTTTGTCTTAATTTTTTGGTTTTGGTTGGGTTTTTTTTCCCCTGAAATGTTTAGCTTTTGTTTTAATCTTCAGTTGACAAGTGTAGATGCAAAGTATCGGCTACTACATAACCCCTGAAAGCGCTAAATTCAGATTCCTGCTTGCATACCTGCTGCCTTAAAGGCTTAAGGACAGATCTCAGGGATTTCATTTAGCTGCCTTGTCAATGATAATGATTGAAAAAGTCACACCTTTACCCATGCTTATCTGAAGTTTAAATCAAGATATATTTATGAAATGCAGCTAAGTACTTATAGCATCTAAGTCCTGAGACACACGATGTTATCGTGTGTTACCAAAGCAGGTACTTGTAAGAAAAATAGTGCGTAATTGTTCAAAATGGGGATAGAGATACACCTCGAAAAAAATTGTTGCGCAATTATGCACTTTCCTGCCATTCCTGGCTTACATCTCTCTTTTTTCCTTTTCTCCTGTGCTGAACTCTCTTTGGCCAACAAATCCTCGTTGACTAACCTAATTGGCAGATCGGGTTCGCTTTCTCTGCAGGTACCTTTTGATAATTGGAGTTTTCACTCCGGTTTGTCCCTGAGGATTTGTGCTTTGAGAATACAATTACTTCAATGCAAACATTATTTTCTTCTCCGATAATCGCTCTGCCACTGATTGGCCCACCTCTGCCAATTAAATATCCAGACTAATTGATACCTCGTGTCTGTAGAGAACTTGTATGAAGCAAATAAGAAAGCAGCTAATCAATTTAATCTGTGAATCAAATGCAGCCAAGATTAATGGGATGCAGATGGCTCTGTCCTCAGCAAGGCTGCATCCAAATGAACATGTATAGGACTGCGGTATTTGTACGTTCTCGGTTTCAGATGGGCATCTCCCTACTCTTTACATCACTTCTTTGCTTGCTGGAGAAGAGAACAGGTCAGTTCAGCTTTGCTGCAGTTCAAAATGTGATTTGTAAATCCTGAGCAAAGGGAAGGGAAGCGCTTTGTAGAATGGCCTGGCAGGCTAAGGATTTTGTCCCCTGTAGCGATGACAAGGAATGCGATTTAAACCTCTTGTGTTTTAAGTTTCAAATGACACATTGCCTTTTTTATACGCTGGGATGTGAGTTCAGACCA
This sequence comes from Xenus cinereus, assembly GCA_025774025.1. NCBI lineage: Eukaryota > Metazoa > Chordata > Aves > Charadriiformes > Scolopacidae > Xenus > Xenus cinereus. The sequence goes on from JAOXJK010000009.1 coordinate 3,719,880, forward strand.
GGTGGTCATTGCAATTGTCCAAAGCGGGTTTTCTAATGCAGGAATGAGTATACAATAAACTAGAGGGTGCCCTTACAGAACTCGAGCTCCTCTAATTGACTGGGTAGGGACGGGGTAACGATTACTGTACTTGGAGAGTGCCTTTGTACAACAGAGCCTCGCTCTGCCTTGAAAGTGAATTAAGCTACTTCAGTCTTTTGTTTGTTGAGTGTTTGTGTGTGATGCGTGGGCGTGAGGTGGCTGTTGTGCTACAAATTGATGTAGCTGCTTATTGTGCACGGATTTCCCGGTGCAGACGAGCCAGGAGCTCTTAAAACACCAACGTCCCATGTGTCGCCGCGTACAGTACAATCCTAGATGACTGAAATAATTCATAAAATCCAGTTTATGTTCAGACTGAGTATGTAACTCCTACAGCAATAGAAGCATAAACTCATCTGATAAATTAGATGGGATGGAATGCACTTAAATTTAAAAATTCGTGTTTGTTGTTTTTGTTTTTTTTTTAACTTGTCAGTTATCCTGTCCCTGGGGTTTAAGGCACTTGTTCATCTTTTCCACTTCCACGAGGATTACTCATTCCCATTTATTAAACTTTTAGCCTGCGTCAGTGCTGTACCCTGCGAAGGGCTGTGGGAAGTCCTACGTTTGTGTCCGACTTTCGGCTCGGATCAGATCTGCTCAGCCTCCAAATAAAGATGCTTTTTATAACCTCTTGTCCAGCAGCCTCCCAGCAGGATGTCAAAGCCAAGCTGCTTTCCTTTTGTGTTCACAAATGATTTCCTTGAGCTGACTAACCAGTATTAAATGGAAAGTATGCCTTCTGCCTGCTGGGGACTCGGGATTAACGGGGGTTATTCGAGATGAAGATTGGGGTTTTTTTTGAGAACAAGACAGTCTTGCATTGCTTATTGACTTCTTCTCTTAAATACTTGTTGTGACATTTATATCCAAAAGGGGACTGCTGATTAATTTAAATGTATATTTTTATATATACTGTATTGATCTTATTTGAAACAGTAAGTTTTTTGTTTTGTTCTGTCTGGTAAATGGCTAGAGCAAGTGTGTTTAGTTTTCTGGAGAGGAAGTTACCGATCCCCATCTCTGGGTATTTCAGTGACTACTGAGTTAGGTTATTGTCACCGGGACAGAGCTGGGGGGGTCAAGAGACTCTGTCCCTGCTGGTCGGCCTTGGAAGTCATATCTCTCTTAGGTTTTTGGTTTTTTTGTTCCTACTATTGAAAAGAATATCTACTTCTGATGGATGCTGAAATCTGCTGGGGGTTTGTCAAGCGCTTAATAATTGAATCTCTGTGATCCGAGCTGCTCGTTTCCCAACACCCCAACAGAGGGATTCGTCTGGGATCCAGAGGAAGGATAAACCTGGTGTTCCCTTTACACTTAGTATCATTTGTCAGTAGGTGCAGAGCAAGTTGACTTCTTGTTACTGTGTCCCTGTCACTTCTGAGATTTGGGAGGTTTTGTTCACGTTTCGGGGGGCTCGATGTATTGAACAAAGTCCAAGCTGTTGCTGCAGAAGTTTGGGGGCTGGGTTTTTTTTTTATATTGCTTATTACATAGGAATAATCATGTCCTGCCTTGTAGCTATTTGCACCCTTAAAAAAAATAAAAAGCCCACAAAAACCTGGCAGTGCAGCTTGGCAAAACTGTTTGTATCCGTAGAGGTCTTGCCTTTGGCACACAAGGTGTTGAAACAAGCTGTCTTATGTACTAATTATTCTCAGAGATAACGATGACATCTTTTGGCAATTGGACTAAGAAAAATATTTGGGAAGCAAGGGCTGGTCTGCCACATCTTATTTTGCTTTCCTAAAATTTTACGTTACCTGCAGAGACAGACTTGAAGGTTTTAATGTAAATTTCTGTCCATTCAGTGCTAATTATTATACATCTTCTCTGGCACCATCGATGTCCTGAGAGTAATTGCCGGTTCCTCCTTCGCCCCCTGCCAGAAACGGCATTAGTGTAGCAGAAGGCTTTCTGCTGTCAGCTGCGGTGGGGGAGATGGTCGGTGTTTCATGCAAGTGTGATGGGAGTGAAGGAAAATATAGACTAGAAAAGCAAAAGAATGGGGAATGTGAATTAGAAATCTGGGAGATGACCCTTCTAGCAGTAGCAAACCATTTTCAAGCCACTGTCATCGTCGTGCTTGGACTGTTCAGAAACAGAATAACCTTTTGAAATGCCAGCCACTTAGATCAATTCCGTGGAGGAGAAAAATAAGTAACTCTGCTTTCTCTCTGTGGATTACTGTCTTCTTGGTAATGAAAAATGCTCAGAGGAGCTGCTAGTAACGGCGTATTAGTTACAGCAGGAGAACTTCAATGCTGCGGGATCACGTTGGCTACTTCTTTGAAGTAGGTTGGCTGTGGGGGATGCTTCTGCCAGGAGATTGGGTCAGAACAGAACAAAGGGAAAAATGGGACTTTCAGAAAAGCATCCGAGTGCCTTCTGGGTCTTTAAGTTTTATATAAATTGTGTTTAATTTGTGTGCAATTGCCAGGTGATTATGGAATTGCATTAACCGACTAAGCTAAGCAACAAGGATACGTTATTTGCCCGTTATCAATACTTTGGAGGATTAAGCGGAATTGAATTGTCTTTAAGTTGATCCATCAATCTTCCCTGAAGCATTTGGAAAAATACTCAGTCTTGGAGGTGATTACTGATGAATTCTCTTCATCAGTGAGACCAAGAATGAGATGTAGTAGCGATGAGAAAAGAAAATGCCTAAATCTGCATTTGTAGTAATAACAACCCAAAAGAAATTTGCCTTGGTTGTATAAACAGCACAATGTAATAATCTGCAACTAAACCCTTATTTTGAAAATAGTGTGTCAAAATGACTTGTAGTTTGTGCAGCAATAGAGCAAAGTATCTTCAGGAACTCGGAATTTTCTTCACCCCCCCCCCTTTGTAAATAATTTTTTCCAATAAGCCTGGAAATAAGAGACTTAAGCAGAAAATGAAATGCTAGAAAGAATAATAATAATAAAAAAAAAAGAAGTGCTGTCTTATTGGGTCATTTATCATCATAACAGTAGCGAAGACTATTGCAGAGGGGAGGAGGGAAAACTCCATGCGCTGCTCTCTGCTCGAAGCACCGAAGCTTTTCTTTTCTGCCATTGTATTGCTTTACCTTGATGATGTGCTTTCATTTTAGAAAGGGGGCAACAGAAAAGGTGGTTTTCATCTCCTTGTATTTCTGTGAAAATGATGGATGACCTCTCTCTATATACACAGAGAAGAGCTTTGACTTGCTGTTCCGCAGGAAGAAATTTTTAGGCTGAAAACGTTTGACTGGACTTCATAAGATGGATAAGAACGTGGTTACACAGCAGAGAGTGCAAGGAGGACGTGGTTTTGAGGGGAAACTAACTTCATGTCTCTCTTTTTATCTTTTTTATTTATTTTTTTTAAATGAAGCTGTATCCCGAGCTAATTGCAGCAGGTCTGGGAGAGAAGCCACATAGGAAACATTTGGTCCTTGCATTATGATGGATTATTAGCTTCCTAACTCATTTTAGATAGTAAGGAACATTTATTTGCTCTATAAATTGCAGGAAACGTCTGCTCTGGTATTTAAAGCTATAGCAAAACTACAGCATCATGAAAAGGAGTGATTAAAATCTTGTGAAATCTTCCTTCTGAACAAGTCCATCGACAGCTAAATTTCCAGTTGTTTGGTCTGCCATTGACTTGAAAGAGATTAGTGTTCTCTGTATTAATTCTCTTCTGCCCCTTTGGAATTGCCCTGCAATCGTTGAGCACTCGCTGTCCGTAGATGATCACCTTTTATACACATTATTCTGTCTTCCGACTGTTTTAAGATTGGTCACCTGTACCCATAAGAGTGATTGTTTCACAACAACAAAAACTCTTAACTGCATGGTGGTCTGAGAAATTCAGAGGCACGGAAGGACTGGAATCCTTTGATTTGAGGAAGTCACACCAGTTAAGTTGCCACTTTCTCACTCCTGAGCCTACTGTGAGCTGGTTTGCGGTGGTTAGTGACTGGGAGAGTCTTGGTGTCTTAATGCACAAGGTTTATAGTTCCCACTCCTGTTGAATTTAATCCTTCCCACCTTTGTGATTTATGGTGACAGTCATAGTGAGCAGCAGGTCAGTCGCATTTTCCTGTAAGAGTTACTCGATGTCCCCTGTGGTCCTTTGGAGTGACAGGATGAATATTTGATGCTTGGAGTGTGCTTGAAAAGTGAAGACAGAAGGGGCACCCATGAGGCTTCGGCTCTGTTCAGGTGGGATTTGAGTGATGGATCGTGAGTGTGAAACTCTTCCTGACCCTCAAATCGAACATACACAGCTCTGGTTGGACACTTTTACCTAAAATAAGTAAAAAGCAAGGCTGTGGCTTGCAGCCTCATGTATCTCCTCCTGGTTTGGAAAGCAGATGTCCCTTCTGGTCACGTTTGTGTGGACTCTACAGATCACACAGGTTTCATCTTCCTTCTCAGCAGAGCCTGCAGCAGCCCCGTGAGCGCTGCGGGAACAGAGCCCCGGTGACACCGGCAGGAAAGCCGAGAACCAGATGGCTTAAGAAGTTTGAACTAATGTCAATATTCTCTTGCCAAAAATACAAATTCAGCTTGTCCTGTGCCAGCACCTCTGATTTATTTGGGCTTTACCTGATCAGCATTTCTTTTCCTGGAATAGTAAATACCCAAAATAAATCCTGGTATATCTTATTTGAGCAAGTTTTACATGGTCTTAGTTATAGGGAAAAAGCTATTTACAGCTGGCTTATTTTCACAGTTATCGCTTTATTTTAGAGATGTATGTTGAAATTATTTATGGATAGTTGTCAGTGTAAAGTGTGTGTGATTTATGTGCATTCCTTTACGTTGTCCTACCAACCTTTTTTTCATCTATTAATGAAAATCTATATCAAAACCAATCAGCTGTTGATGTACAACAGTCTGTTAGTGCTTCCTACGGTATCTTACTCTCTTCAATTAATGTTTTCGCTTCCTAAAACACTTAATTACTGCTTCTTGGAAGATTAAATTGGACTGTTATATCATCACCCAAGGACTGTCCAACTCCATCACTTAAAGCACTGAACACAGTGAAAATACACACCTAATAGGGTCTGCTGATGTGGTTTCTGGGTTTGGTTTGTGTGTTATGGTTACATGGTTGAACGAATATTTAGTGAAGTTTGAAAATTCTTTTCCTTCTACAGCAGAGTACAAGGGGTTGAACTGATTGGTGGTCTTCAATACTGAAATGTGTATTTGCTTTGTACTATTACTATTTACCTACTAAGTATAAGTTGGGGTTGTTTTTTTTTTCTTTTTAAAGGTATATTTGACCATGATTTATACTAGATTAAACAGAATTCCCCTTACCAGTAGGGCAGTACAAGTATAACTAGAAAAACAGCTTAGTATCGCTATAGAAAGTTGGAATCTGAGTATTTGAGTTACGTGAGTGTGTTACAGACCACGCTCCTCTATCTGCCCTTTCTTGCCATTAATTTACCCAGTGGAGCCCTTTGGTGCAGTTTTAGCCTCTTACAGACCTACTTTTATGAATTTCCATAAGTTTGATGATTCCACATTTAACCTCTTGATTCATTCACACAGGATGTTCTTACTCCTCCTGTCGTTACATCTCTCATAGCGTTTTAGGGTGAGATTTGACGCCCCAAAGAGCTCAGGGCTTTCAGAAGCTATAACTGTTCATCTGCGCTAGTGAATGTCAATAAGGGCAGGTTTTTTTGGCTTTTGTGATGATTTTCCCCAAGTCTTAATGTTCAATTATCATTAATTCCATATGGAACTTTAGGAAATAAAACTATCTTTAACCATAATGTTCTTTATGAACATTTAAAAACTTTTAAACCAATAACTGATGGAGCAAATGAGGATTGTGTGTAAAAGACTGAGAGGCTTTAGATAAGTATGTAACAGTGCTCACAAAAATGATTGATTATTCACCTATGATGTGGTTTTAATTCTAAGAATTAATCTTATTTTGAAAGTGTGGGGAAAAAATTAAGGTGGGCTGGGGGCCTCTCTTTAGACAGTTGTGTTTTATTTAACCAATTTTGGTTGAAAATTTTTTTCAATTAATAAGCTTCCATGAGTCTTCAAGAACTTTCCAAAGCTACAATTAAGTGTATAGCAGATGGTCTCTGTTCAGGAGCAATTATAACTAAATTTACTGACTCCTGAACTGTGGATGACTTAACACATACTCTTCATTCAACATGCACATCATGTACTTCAAGAAAAAAGACATTTAGGTGAGAATTCAGCAGTATGCTCAATAGCTCAGCTCTAAGTAACAAATGAAACTCATAATTTGTTCAGAAAAGTCAAATTTATTCGTATGTGCATCTCTCCTTGTTTACAGCTTCTCAGCTTTATCCATTTCACTTCTGCTCCAAGAGGAAAAATATAATTCCATAGGATTTGTTTTACAACTCTGCAGTGCATGGAGGAAAACAAAATTCCTGTGGGAGGTTATGAAGTGTGTCTATAGATATATATAGATATAGATATGTATAGCTACATAAAACATTATTATTATTTAAGAAGGATAAACATTATTTCTGAGAGTCTATTATTTTAAGAATCGAGGGGCTGGGGGCTTGGCAGATGGTATGATGATTACTGTGGTTATCTTTATATAATGTGCTCCAACCTTTGGGTAACTGGGAAATAAAGTTGAAATTGACTTTTCAAATTGTCTTTCTTAGGTTGGAACAAGATATTAAAAAGTTAAAGGCGGACCTGCAAGCGAGCAGGCAGGTCGAGCAGGAGCTACGCAGTCAGATCAGTTCTCTGACCAACACGGAGCGGGGAATTCGGTCTGAAATTGGGCAGCTCCGGCAAGAAAACGAACTGCTGCAGAACAAGTAGGTGTTTCTACAAAGTAGTTGCTGACAACTGTAGCCTGGTAAAGGGGAAATATTCTATTGAGGGTCTACAAAGTTTGAGGCGCTTGTCTGAAAATCCAGCAAGACTAATTTTGGGACCGTTCACAGTAATTTATTTTTAGTAAGTGAAATCCCCCATTAAATCCCGTACCCGTTACCTTCCAGATTACACAATGCTGTACAAATGAAACAAAAAGACAAGCAAATGATCAGCCAGTTGGAGAAGAAACTAAAGGCAGAGCAGGAGGCACGAGCCTTTGTAGAAAAACAATTAATGGAAGAAAAGAAAAGAAAGAAGTTGGAAGAAGCAACTGCTGCACGTGCTGTCGCATTTGCTGCTGCTACGAGGTACTTTGTTCTGCCCCAGAAGCCGGCTCAGCTCCAGAAAATGACTGAAATGTTGCTGTTGCTACTGAAATATGGTTTTGGGGGGATTTAGAGATGATTATTCTGCACATGGAATAGTCTCTAACACTTGTGTTAAGAGGTTTATCTGCGTTAAGGCAGTGGGAGGACTGGGAGATCTCCTTCCATGAGGCTGAGTCCCAGTACCCACATACATTACATTTAGAGGGTGTAAAGGATGAAAATGCTCTAAATTATCTGCTGAATCTTAATTGTGCCAAAAGAGATGTTTTACCCTGCATGGGTCAGTCTGCTTTAAAAAATGGGACTTTCCCTTTCATGTGGGGACTATGAATCAAGGATTCATGCAAAGATGTTGGCCAAAATACTGTCTTGATCTTGAAAGTTTTCTGCTCCAGCCAGTGTCTCCTAGTGCTCAGCACACCGGTGTTTCTGTAGTAACACAGGTGTATAGATGGGAGGTTTTTCAAGATGAAAGCACGGCACAAGTGTGGATGACTTTAATCTGCAATGCTCTAAGTGTCTAAAAAGAATTATTTCTGCTTTTCTGTTCTCCATATTTTATAAATATTCCAAATTTCCTAATGCTTGAGGAATAGCTTTCCACAGCTTTTTGCGTTGTTGCCATAAGGGAAATTATCTTGCTGAAAAGAACAAAGTTAGCTTCCTCTTTTTATCCTTCAATATTTATATTAATTTTCATATTATCAACCGTTCAGGAATGACAGCCTCATTCTTATTTCATCTTCTTCTCTTTTCATGTTTTTTCTGCAGAGGAGAATGTACTGAAACTTTACGAAATCGTATCCGAGAGCTGGAGACAGAGTGCAAGAAGCTAACAATTGACATAAAGCTGAAAGAAGATCAGATACGAGAACTAGAAATGAAAGTTCAGGTAATGAGAAAGTGCCAGGGACTTAGATCAGCAGCACAATGGGTGCTTTCAGCCCTGGGGAATTGGTGGATCTGCATAAGAGGCAATCAACACCTTCAAGAATTACGCTCTTCAGATGTCTGTCTTGCGTGTCTTGCATCAGGCTTTGTAAGAACGTGGCTACAAGGTTAATAGTCTCAGCTCCACACCATTCAGTTTTTTAAATTATTACATTTTTTTCCCCCAAACCAATGGTCTGGGTAGACTGAGAATATAATCCCCTCAACACCATTTGTTGTCCAATGTGAGGAGCTTGTTGCCGGTCTGTGTCATTATAAATTTCATTGCTCACAAGTAAGATTGCTTACTTAATGCAGCCTTAATCACTGGCCAGACTTTTTTTTTTTTCTTATGAAAGTGCTTGAATATTGAAAGTACCTTGTGGGTAGACTCGCAGCAGACACAGCGTCTGGCATGTGGAGTTTAAGAGCTCAAATGTGTGAGTTGAAGTTGACCTTATTCCTTTAAAGTGTCTGTTCCTAAAGATGTACTCGGACTGTCAACTGACAATTTGCATGAATTTATATTTTTTAATGTCTTGTGGTTTTTTAGACACTCTTCAAAATCCACCTGGTGTTATTTTGAACTTGTTTCCAACAAACACATGCAGCCTTGTTGTTCCTGGGTTTACCAAACCCTTGAAAACAAGTGTGGTTTATCTATGGAGAATACGAGCATGGCTTTCAAATAATGAAACCCAGCTATAATTGAGCTCTTTAATTTTATTAGCATCTTCAAACTTTCAGAAAAGCTTTTTGTTACAAGTATTAGTATTTCCCCTGTAGTAGTACTGTTTCTTTGTTTAAAAGTATAGACCTGGTTTTTGTGTGTGTGGTATTTCTTTTTTTCTCAGTCAAAATGTTAATATGTACTTCCCAGCCATGAGGTGCAGAAAACTTGCTCCCTCCTTTTCTCTCTTCTAAATTTCTGGGTTTGCAGCACAGTTTGGTTCAACTTGGGAAATATTCTGAGATAAAGAAATCCCTCTCATCAGCCCATTGAAATCAGCTTAAAATGCCGTGTTTGCTTAGTCTCCCTTTAAACTGTCGAGCATGGGATCCGTTCCCGTTCTAACCATTCTGCTTGTGGGAAGTGTTTTGCTGTTCCAGGGCTTGGTGCAAGGAACGTGCCGCTGCCGTGCTAGGACTGGGAAGTGCTGGGGAGGAGCATTTCTGGGTGGAGGGTCTCGATACAGATGAGAGAAGGTTGAGAAGCAGAGTAAATAGTACTTGCTCACCGCACTGTAATTAAACATTGTACAATATGGCTTTAATCACTTGTATGATGGCTGTGTATAATTACTGGAGGTAATATTACAGTGTCCTTAATTAACCATCATTTTAATTTTACAGTATTAATACCAGGCCCAGTGGTGTGCTGTGGGGAAGAGAAAGACTTCTGCGTGTATCTCATGTGTAAAGTCGATGAGAATAACATTTGTCCTAATTACTCCTACAGGAACTGCGGAAGTACAAGGAAAACGAGAAGGATACGGAGGTGTTAATGTCAGCACTTTCAGCCATGCAGGATAAAACACAGCACTTAGAGAACAGCCTGAGTGCAGAGACCAGGATCAAGCTGGATCTGTTCTCTGCGTTGGGAGATGCAAAACGGCAGCTTGAGATTGCCCAAGGTAATGTGGGATAGTTTTAATTCACCGTGTAGTGAGCTGAAACTGGGAAAATAGGACAGAAAGAATATCCTACCTTTTTATTTAAGGTTGGGCTATGGCCTCCACTCAGCTTTTCTGCAGGTTTTTGTATTTTAGAACTTTGTGAATGTGAGTCTGAGCAACCCAGCTCATCAACTGACCTAATCTCAATCTGAACTGAAGGCAATAAACACCAAGATGGGCGTTGAATTCGTTACTATCTCCTATATTTTTATAAACCATTACCTTAAAGCTGGAGAACTTCTTTTAAAGAGCTAGAAGATAAAATAATAGCTGCCATCTTTTAACCCCTTGTCCTTGAATCCTGATGATGCTTCATTACTCCTGAAGTAAATACAGCCTAAATGCGGGGGGAAAAAATAACCTGTTTGAAGCTTCGCGCTGGTGGCCGTGTTGGGCCGGTGTTGTAGCCACCAGAGGGAGCGCGAAGCCAGTATAAAACCCTGCCCAGACTGTCCTTTGTTCAGCTGGGCAAACCATGGAGCAAAATTAAATAACCTTTGGATTTAGTACCCGTTTAATTTCCTTGCAGAAGTTTGCTTGGTTGCAGGGAAGCTTAATTAGAGTGAGATATTTTGTTTGTTTCATTTTCTTGGTGTTTCTCTTCACGTAGTTTCAGAAATTGTCGTAGTGATGTTGTGAGTGTGCGCAAAGGTGGGGTTAGGAAAAAATAAATACCCCATTTAATAAGCAAACTCTTGTGCTCTTGTGAGGCACTTGTAAAATGGGAGTGGAAAAGTGCAGAAAAAAAGTTGAGGCGTAGAAATAATCTTTTGGGACGACGCAGCTGGGAATCCAAACAGTGCAAAATGGAATTAAAGTGCTCCGTCTGGTTGTGTTACATGGTAATAGAGGTGATTAAACACAATTCCTCGCCAGAAACCAGGAGTTTGTGTCAATGTGGTGGCTGATGTTATGTCAGAGATGGAGGGTGAAAACATGCTGCTGCTTCTAAGCGATGTCATTTGCTGTTTTCAGGGCAAATCATTCAAAAAGATCAGGAAATCAAGGACCTAAAACAGAAGATTGCAGAAGTTATGGCAGTAATGCCCAGCATAACGTACACTGCAGCCACCAGCACTCTGAGTCCTGTTTCCCCACATTATTCTTCCAAATTTGTGGAGACCAGCCCTTCTGGACTTGACCCCAATGCCTCTGTTTATCAGCCCCTGAAGAAATGAATGCCAATTTTCTTTTTTTTCCTTTTTTTTTTCTTTTTTTTTTTTTTTCCCAGTAATTTTGTCATGCTGAAGGCATCACACAGGAGTGTCTCTTGCAGTCAAGATGAAATTGTATCGTGTGAGACTGTATTCGTTGTCATTTAAAACAGGATAAAAGAACATCTGGATTGACTAGAACTACCCATCGGTTTTTCTTGTAAATTTTTAGAAAACCTCACAGAACTTTGCAATTTATTTTCCTTGGCCAATGCATTAAAAACAATTCTTGGTTTTCAAGTAGCCAATTTTGCCTTTTTATGTACTCTTGCATGGTTTCCTCTTGAAAAAATACAGGGCTTTGCTTGATTTTGAACCCTTTCTTTCCCTTTTTTTTTTTTTTTTTTAATGATCAAGTTGAATTTACAGATTCATTGAGAAATAGTGAGGAGAAAAACTTTTAGTTTTTACAGCGAAAGGGTTAAATAATCTAACAAAGCTTTGATTTATAGATGTATTAAATACAAATATGTGATGTTGCAGAAGATAATTTGATTACCCCTCAAAGGACCAAACAAATTTCAGGGGCGTTGTTTAAGGGAAAGAATTAAGAGAATAGATGATGTGACGGTGGTTGTTGTGTGAAATATTTATATTCCCATTGGTGTTTTTAGTCATTGAGAATTGCTAACAGTCTTGTTCACAGTGCCTTGGGAAAAGACATTTCAAGAGGAAACTTGATAGTTTAAACTATTTTTTCCCCCTTCACTGTCATCTAGCTTATATATCAAGCTCATTACAGAGTCTACTGCAAATTGTACATGGTAATTTGGATGTTCATTATAAACCAAGGTTACATCTTCTGTTTATTTTGATATAAACTCAGCAGTGTTCTGTAACTTGCCTTGATTATACTGCATCGTGGAAGGCACAATATTAATCCAGGAAGCGTTATTGTGAAGGCGGAACTGTGCAATGTACTGTATACAAGAGACTGTAAAGCTGGCTAATAAAAGCTGCAGTTCTGGGTTTTTTTTTTTATTTTAGTCAACTGTGATTTACCCTTTATATCACCTTGTGTTTGGCAATTGAAATGGAGCTGAATAGCTTTCAGCTGTTGTGCCAAGGAGTTTTAAAAGAGTTTTAAAGGAAACTCATCAATTGCACAAAGGTTGAAGTTAAAAATGTATATTATACATTGAGAGAAGGTGTTTGCACGGGCGACTTCTGAAGGGGTTCAGAGTTTTTTGAGGGTGGGGATTGGCAGGGCAGGAAGCAAAATTGTCTTGGAAATTAGCAGAATTATAAACCCAAGATTATGATTTGCAAACATGCAGTGGACTCTGGAAGGACAAAATTCTTCTTAAAAGGATTTTTTAAAGAAGTTTCATGGTAATTGGCATGGATGCCTCATTGAAAAAAAAAATGAAGTAGGACACGCAAGTCAATAGAAGTATTAAAGTTTCATCATTTTGATCACAGATATTCTTTTGGGAGAAAACTTCTAGCTTTAGCCAGGTGTGCATGTTGCTGTCATTTGCATTTTTGAATCATCTTGTGTAATTGTCACCATGAAAGTGTTACTCAGAAATGTCATAGGTTTTTCATCTTTGTGCAAAACATGAAATATTGTCACTGACTTTTTGTGTTGAGGTTCCCCCATTTTGCTGCCTACTTTGGCACAATTTTTGTTCAATACTTGGTCTTGGCTGCATTCTTTTTTTCTGTGGGGTTTACAAAGAATAAACATTTTCTTGCAGATTAAAAAGAATAACCAATAATATTTAATTTTTTTGCCTTTTTAACTGACCTGATTTAGCCTGATATAAAGAACACAGTTTGATTAAAGAGCGCGGTTATTCCAGGTAAGTCTTCTCTTTTGCAACAGAATTTCACTTCAAGGAAAACCAGATGATTTTTGTATTCGAGTTACTCAAGTTGCACTCTCAGTGGGCTCTAAAAAAAAAAAAAAAAGGTAAATTTCTTGAGAATTGTAAAATTGTATCTGTAAGTTCAGCTTTTGTTCCTTTCCAGCCATTCTCCTTCGGCAAAAGCAAAGCCAAGATGGATAATCTGGAGGTTTAAGCGTTGTCTTGTCTACACAAAAAGAATGAACAACTTGTCCTTGGTTTTCAGTATCTGCTTAATTCTCGTAGCAGCCACGGTTCTTGTTGTAAAATCTTTTTATTGGGAATCCTGCAGTTGTATTGCAGGAAAATGAGCTGCTTTGTGCACCTTTTGCTTCCGCTAGTGCCGTAGCTGGGCCTGACACAGATGTTTTTCTCTGACTGCATCTGTTCCAACTTCTACTTCAACCCACAGCACTTGGACCCTCCGGGTAAAATTTTTCAGGTACCAAGAAATTCCAACTTCAACTATTCTGTGATTCTGCTGCAAGCACTGCCAGAACCTCCCAGTTCTCTCAGGACACATTGATTTTTATTTTATGGTTTTTTCCCTTCTTTTCAAACCACCGCCAGTCTGACACAAACATAGATCATTTCCCACCCTAAAAGGAAAAATTCCAAATACATCATAGATAAGTTTGCAGTTTTAACAGGTCACGTTGCAGTGCAGCACAAGTTGTGTTCTCTCCTGGCTTCAAGTGGATATATTCCTTTAGGAAAGGTGAAAGTATTTGCAGGCACTGGTCTGCTCTGAAGGGTAAGTGGAGCGAGTGGAAGGAGATGATTTAAGCACTCAAATCTTAACCCAGCCTCTGGATCTTTAAATATTTAAATGTCTGAAATGGAAAATATCTTAATGACTCATCATAAATTGTACTTGCAAGATTAATATGTGGGGAATTTAAGAAGGTAAGACTGCAGAAGGGTCACCCAGGATATTTTGTTTTTTCTACAGTCAATTTTGAAATATTACTGCGGAATAAATACTCTAGAGATCTGCCATGGAAACACTGAAGTGTCCAGACCTTTTTCCAGCCAGCATAAGTCTAGAAAAAAAAAAAAAAGGTAATGGAAAGACAGGGCTTATATATAATGGGTTCGAGCACCTCAGGGTTTATCCTCACTAAAATTTTAAGTAGAGCGGAAAGCAGCACGTAATTTTATTTTTAATATTTAACAAAAAGCTCCTTTATTCATAGGATCTATTCTATAAGTATCCTAAGATGAACTAGCTCCCCTGTCGTAGCCTATTTTGTGGTGATGGGGAAGGGAGGGCTGAAATGGATGGGCTGAACTCAGTCTTCCTTCATCAAATAACTCCCACGAAGTTAAAAATTGCGACTTTGACTGAAATGTCCTTTGTGGCCAGGAGGAAACGAAGCTGGAGAGACCGACGGCGGAGCAGGAAAGCAGGGGAACGTCCATCTACCTCAAAGGAGCTGTTTCCTCTAAAGCCTTTAAGCAGAACAAACTTGTGGTTTGTTTTTCCTTTTTCTTCCTTAATTGTTAAATCCCATTTGGAAGCTGAATTGCCTTAAGCACGCTGGGATCGCGCACGAGAGCAACTGGCTCCAAGACGGGTTCTTAGACCAAAAGAAACATTCCTTGTGGCATTTCCTGATCCTGCCGTGACTGTGGCCGGGAGCTGGCTGCTCCCAATGTGCTGCTATTGATGATATTCCTATGCAACAGATGGAATTTTTTGCACTTGATAACAAAAATGGGACTCATTCCAATAGTATTTGATAGAAAACAAGTGTAACCCTTTTCCTTTACCACTAGTGCCTGCTATTTGGAATAACACTGTCCCGAGACTAGCATCCGAGAGAGGAAAGAGCCCAACCCAAAGTACAGAGTCTGCATTTCCCCTCCTCCAGACAGGTCTGTGTCCCACAGCACTAAGCACCGCTCTAGTGCAGCCCCTTCATCACCTGCAGCAGTAAGTTGTTGGGTTTTTTTGTTTCTGGGATTATTTTTTTTTAAACTTACAAGTCTTAGCCATAAGCTCAATGGTTATTAAATACTCACACAGGAGTCAGTGTGTGTTGGGGGATGTTTCGTTCCTACCGGACACTTCCTTTTCTTGTATTGCAATTTGGAAAAAGTCAAGGTCAGAAATAGACCTTCAGCGAGTTAATCCGTAATAATAGATTATAAAAATGAAATCTGTGATGCCACGCTGTCTTAATTGAATCAGCTTCTATGATGCGCTAAAATAATACACAGCCATTTGACTAAAGCATTCCTAATAAAGGGGAACAGGCAGAAAAAAGGGCAAGAATTTATTTCAATCAAGTTCAAATGGAAGTGGCTCGTTTGCCTGTAATCCCCCTGAGTGGTAATTATGCTGTTGCAGAGCCACGTTGTCGGGTTCAGAAAATACTGGGGGTTTACTGCTGACAATGAAAACCTTTACACTGTGTGTCTTACGTAATTAACAAGAAATTATTTCCCATCAAAATTTAGCTGGTATGAACAATAATGGCTGCACAACAATAAAATAATAGTGGCACTTAGTGACAGCGTAGCCTGCTCGCTTTACGTTTCTGGAAGCGCTCCAGGAGCAGTCCAGGTTTTGGTGGGGAAATGCAGCTTTTATTGCTCTATCCCAAAGCTTCACAATTTCCTTTTCCTGACAAACCCAGCTGGGCTGCAGGACCCTGATCATAAACCAGGTGACAGCTTCAGGTGAATCTTCTCATCCTTTGCTTTCAAGCCATTCCGTTCAAAGCCTGATCGAAACATTCCTTATGCAAAATGCATGACAAGCATTTTAAAGACAATTTAAGACGGTGCTAAAACCAAGGGATTCTTACAAGATTGAAATAACTGGCATTTTACAATCTTTATCTCCATAATTGCTCACTTAATCTAATCTGTTTCCTCATGCGTTTGCCACTATATCCTAACTTTCATTAACCTTGACTAAACAATTTGGTCTCTTGATGATCTTTTTAGGCAGACTCTCTATTTTTTTGTAACCTCTTCAGGTGCATTCTCACTTAAAACCATCTGTTTATCTATAATTTCTTTTTTTTAAATAGGCTTAGGGTTGCTGATTTTTTTTTTTTTTCCTTAGACCTCTGTATGGAGTAACTGGCATATAGAATAATTGCAAACAATTTTTATCTTGAGAATATTTATGTTTCATCTGCTTTTAGTCCCAGGTATCAAGAAAGGAAGGGATTATATAGGGTGCATCCCTACGTGTGGGAATGCATTTCTGCCTGCAGAGCCCCTAGGGCTCTTTGGAGGACCCCAAATCTTACAGAAGCCTAATCATACGCCATCCTTTTAAAATATTGAATTTTTTTGATGGATGGGCTAAAAAAATAATAGAAGTAGTCTTTTGTTGGCAATTATCTTGAAGCAAAAGAAAAAAATCCAGTAGCCCTAAATGCCAAGCAGATTCGGTGCTAAAATTAAATATTGTGGTTGATGGTGCAGTTTTCCATTATAATGAAAATATTTGCGATCTGGAGAGCCCGAAGAGAACATGTCTTGGGAGTTTTCTGGAAGTGAGAACTTGCTGAAAGGCAAAGTACTTTGTGTCCTCTCCAAAGCAGCCACGAGAGGGCCCAGGGCGCCCGGAGTGAGCCTGGCCCTGCTGGGAGAGCAAATCATCATCACTCCGTCACCAAAATACTGGGAAAAACTCCATTTCTTTTGAAACAGGCATCTGAATGTTATTTCATAGCCTTTCTGTTATGTGAAAGAATAGGAAGTTCATCTTGGGAAGGCCAGAGATTTCAAATACATGGATTTGTGTGATAATAAAAGTATAATCAATATGCAAACATTCTCTCCATGTGAGACTATACAGAGATTCAAGGAAAGGGAAGAAAGAAGGCTTTGCTCTATTCTCCATATCCTTTATTTTGTGGAAACCAAAGCAGTACAGATGCTGGGTTGAGGAATGATGCAAATACAGAAAACTTTCCACTGTGTAGAAACCTGTAAGTACCCATCTATAGTCCCTTTGCCCACCTTCTGTGGGGGGTGACGGTACTTACCTGCCGACCTGCCTTTGCTGGGTGTCTGCCTGCTTCAGCTGCACCCTGCCAGTACCCTCTTTCCCCCAGGAACACTAATATTAAAGTTTAAATACCTTTCAAAAATCCGTGGCTATTCACGATAGCCTACAAGCCATTGTGTCTTCGCTATCCAAAAGTGTAGAACTGTCTCCTTCCGTAAAAGGAAGGTATGATTTAGAAATGCAGGCAAAAGACATTCAGCCCTGGATCAAAGTCTAGGGTCTGATCCAATATCTGACTCTTAGGGCTAAAAACAAGTTGCTGAACCTCTCCTCTGTTTGCAAAGAGGTATGTATCTTGACTTGTGTGGAGGAGCTGGTTTAGATTTCTGTTGAGAATAATTCTTCTCATTAAAGTTCAATTTATAATAAAGATGCCCAGCATCAGAAGTCACTACATTAAAAATACTCTATATTTCCACATACCCTTTTTTAACCTTAGACAAACTAACACTTTATACCAAATTTTAATGTGGGGTGGGGAGAAACCACACCGGTGCTGTAACATGCCCTATTACCACCCTGTCGGTGTGGAGTTGACCTTCATTAGCTCATTCCTTTGGCCTCCTAATTTAAATGCAGTTCTCCACGCTGCCTCCTTTAAACCCTTCGGCTTTGTCTCCTTGTCGGCTGCGTCGCTCCGCACTGTACAGCAGGACCCCGCCGCCGGGGGGTGGGAGGTTATTCTTTCACGATGAGGAGGATTATGGAATGAATTCGGGGCCTGGAGAACAAATCTCACGAAGAGCGATTGAAGGAGCTGGGGCTGTTTAGTTTGAGGAAGAGGAGGCTGAGGGGAGACCTCATCACTCTCTACAACTACTTGAAAGGACACTGTAGAGA
>JAOXJK010000009.1:3737816-3752344 GCA_025774025.1 Xenus cinereus
GGAGAACTTTGTAGAGTAGGGTAGATGGTTGGACTCGATGATCCCAAGGGTCTTTTCCAACCTGAATGATTCTATGACTCGAAAAATTTTCTTTCCCTTTTTCCCCTCTTCTCCCCCTTCCATTTAGTTATTTTTAACTCTTTTTTATTATTACTTACAGTAGTAATCTATAGATAGCGCTTACAAGTCTGGACTGAACTCAGGGCGTCTGTGCCTTGTGTTATAGGTAGAGAGACAAGGAGGGGGCTTTTTGTCCCGAGGTGCTCAGAGCCTGCGTGGACTTGCAGAAGAAGGAGAAATCAATCAAGGCAGCACCAGGGCAGCGTTCCTGTTCTACAACTCAGCCAGCAGGACGCAAGGACGCTGGGTTTGCTTCCCCACCTCAGAGACCGCTCTGCTGGGGCCGGGTTTGCCGAGGAACTCGGTGCAGATCCCGGTGCCCAGATGGAAGCCGAGCTCCTTGCAAAACTCATTGCGGCAGGTTCAAGCCCTTGGCAGAGCTGGTAGCTTGAATAAGACCCAGCAATTGGGGCTTAAACTGCTGCTACATGTAAAGATTCATGTCCTCTGCTCCAAGGAGTCAGTATATCAAGTGAGTGCAGAGTATAAAAATGGACCTGCCCTTTTGTAATGGCATTTTTACATCTCATTAGCACAACTTTCCAGACCCGCTTGCAGCGAAGAGAGAGCTTCAGGCTCTTTCCATCAGCGGGCACCTGACTGACCAGGTACAAATGATCCCTTTAATGTTTCACAAGGACGCATTTTTTCCAGATGTCCCTTTGAATTTGCTGAATTTTGTTGAGTAGTATTCGCCTATGTTTTGCCATTACATTAAAAAAAAAAATCTATACATTATAGGTAATCTTTTTAATATATATTTCTGAGTGCCAGTAACTGTGCACTGTAATCAGGTGCAGACTGATAGAGCCTGATACTCCTTATTTTGTGGCTCTAGTACAGAAATTTGAAAGTATGTTTCCCACTCTTTTTTTACCTGATGTTCATATGGAAACATAAGTAAAAGGCTGGGTGTCTGTCTCTCTGCTTCAGCTGAAGTCAGTTTGCTAATTTCAATTAAAATTGGCAGCAAATCAGTAATGCTAAAGATACACAAGCTCCTTCAACCTTTGAGAAAAGAGGCAGTTGAGGAGGGGGAGACCATTAGCTGCTGCAGGAAGAGCCCTAAGTCAAGGTTGAGTCTTCTTAGGCTTTATAATTAATGAGGAGACCCATATCCACGGGACTGCAGATACTGCAGGTTAGTGTGTTCCTGCAACTACTTCTGTTAAAGCCTGTTTAAAACCAAGTTGTACTTGTTAAAACAAAGCTCAGCTGATGACAAATTAACATTATTCCTTTCTCTGACAGCAGTCTTGCCGTTCATGCTTTGCTTTGGAAGCATCAAATCTGCTCTGATTTGCTATAAATACTTTATTCTGCCTGTTGGGCTCTAGAGGGTCGCGGCCAATTTTGAGTTGTAACTTTAACACCGTCTTCCTCGTGATGAGTATGGGGGAAATCATTTAACTTCTCTCGACTTGCTTACCCATCTGTAAAATGGGATTTTTGTTTCTTGGCTTCTCAGGGAAATATTTTAAAGCTTGCTCCACATTTATTGCTGCTTTAAAAATTTAGAGCGCTATTAAAATGCTCAGTATTTCTGAGGGGGACTTCGCTGGGCTCGGACAAACAGGAATACAGAGGCTGCATGTAATACTTTACAGGTAGGAATTTCTCTGGCAGATATTTTGTAAAATATTTGGCTTCCCCCGTCTTATCTTGCCCACAGCAGCAAAACTTTAGTAACAATAAAAGGAAAACTTAAATATATGCATATTTTTAACAAAAGAGTCTGATATCTTCTGGTCCCTCTCTTTTTAATTTGTTTCTGATTTACCATAGCTGAAGAAAAAAGGAGGGAAATGTAGTAATGCGGTGGCAAACAGCAGGACCCCCACTTAGGCATTGACAGGGGAGAAGCTGGAGGAATTGAAACCATGAGTTTTACTACATTTTATGGCCCAACGTAATGCGTTAACAGGCTGATTTTCCTGCTGCGTTTCTAAATGGCAGCAATACTTAGAAAGTCAAAATCCTCCTCAAGTATTCAAACACAAAAGCAAGAGTTATTCACTGCAGAGGGAGCCTCTGCAATTATCCCGTGTGTACCCGACCACTCAAAAAGGGCCCATTATCTGGTGGTTCAAGCAGAGCTCTGCAAAGCCCTGAGCAAAACCAGGTTCTGCTCCCAGCCCTATTGCTGTGACTTGCTGTAAAAAGGAGGGTTTTTAACTGAAAAATGGTGAGGCAGCTTCTTGCCCCATAGAAACTGATCTGGAGAGATAATGGGAAGACATAGGAGGGAGTAGGATTAAACAACAGAATTTTCTCAGCACTTCCTCCTTAATTTTTCCAGCATTGTATGTTTAATAGTAGTTACATTAACAACCTCTTATTGATTCCCTTCTGCTCTTTACTGAGTTTAACTTTGCAATTTCTTTGTATTTCAGTTGTGCCAGCCATGTGCCTGCCCTACTCTCGAGTAGATGATGATCCAAGGAAGCAAAAGTAAGAAATACCATTGAGTTCTTCCCAGTTTGTGTATCTGATCTGGTTGATTCTCCACTAAGCTTGTGAAACAGCAACTTTATTTGTTCTGCGATAGCCCTTAAAAGAGCTATTGGATGGGGATTCTAAACCATCGCTGGCAGCTAAGCAACAGCACGCTTCGGGGTGCATCTTGCTTTTGTTTTGACCTTTAAAATTCCTGGTGCTCTCGGCACAACTGCAAAGTCCCACAAGCCAGAGCAATCACTGAGCTGAGATATCTCGCTTGACAGGTAAAAGTTATTCCCTCCCAGCTGGGCTTTCTCTGCAGCACAGCTCCGGAGACATACATCTCCCTCCACCCATTGCTTGGCTCTTTGGAGAAGCAGGTCCTTTATTCTAAAGGAGGTAATTTGCTAAGCTGGACCTTGTTCCTCATCTTCCTTGCTTTTTTTTGCAGCCAATAAGCAGCTGATGGAGTTTCAGGCTGTTGAAAGTTTGTGGTCTTTCTTGATTGGATTTTGGATTGCACGGCTGCCAGTAATACTATTTCTCAAAGTCCGGGCTTTGAAAATTACTTAGCCTTATGTTTGGCAGTTCAGTTAATAAGCTGCATAATTACAGTTCCAGGAGCAGGTCCAGTACCTCTAGAAAGTGCAGTGGAATCTAAATACCTCCTTCTTTCTCTGCCTTGAAATGGTATTCATTTCTTTCTCCTCTCAGTGGCAACAGACTTAATTTTGGAGAGACCTGTTGCTTGAAGTGGAGTCAGTGGATTAATAAAAGTGTTAATTATTAAAGCCTGCAAATGCTCCCTAATGATTGTTTGCTGCAAAGTTAATGTTTGATTGGAGAAGGTCATCTGCAAGCCTGAGTAGAAAACCTGTCTCTGTAATAGCAGGTGAAAGCACAATTGCCTTCTCCTGATGATATGCACTGGTGCTCTCTGCTACACTCTGCCCGATCCTCCTAAACAATGAGCTTGGAGGAAGAGCTGTTTTGCCATAGCACAGCCGCAACCCAAAAGGTCACCCTTTTTAATTAAGTGGGAGCAATTATGTCTGTGACTGTGCTTCCTAGAATGAGGCATGGGTGCCTCGTTCCGCATCCCCACCTGAAAATGAACCTCAGGCTGAGGTGGTTGTAGAATTTTGCAGCCTGAAGAGCTGGGGTGCAGAGTTTCCTGAGAGCTCAATTAACACAGGGCAGATATGCAAAGGAAATGAGCAGGTGCTGGTTTCACACCCTTTGCTGAAATGATGTGCAATCACAAGCGTCTAGTGGTCTGTGCTGCGAAAACTCAGCTTGGCAGGTGTCGTCCCAAAACCTCTGTGTGCAGTTGCCCTTCGGGCATCTTCAGGTGTAATTGAACTGAACGGCACCAGCGGGGATCTTCCCCAAAAGAGATGGGCATCCCATTGCTCTGGCTGAAGAATCATCTTCTCTATTAATTCCAGGTCTAAGGCACGCTGCTGAGCCTCTCTGATCCCGTCTCGCAGGGGCAAGTTAACTGCAGGCTACCCAGAGCTTGTGACGGTGTTTCAGTGCTGAATCCTGCTCTTTGTCTATTTCCCTGGACTCACGGTTAATTGGAAAGGACATCAAGAATCTGGCTTAACATTTTGATTTTCCTGAAACGATGGTTGGTAGTGCTAAGGGTGGGAACAGACCTCCAGTTTTCCCAACCCTGCCACTCATTTTCTTCGTGGTTTCGGGCAAAGCATTTAACCTGTCTGTGCTTTGAACTCTTTTTTTTTTTTTCCTATTTAAAATGAGGATGGTAACGTACAACCTTGAGGAAAAACCCTCGAGAGCCTTGTAGGAAGGGCGTTGTCACAGAGCTGCCAAGTTCTGTAGTTGTTAGGAGAGCGGATGTTTGACTTTAGAATTCAAAACAAAACAAGTAAAGCATTGTGTGTAGCTGCTGGGTTTTAGGCATTAATAATGTTGCAGGTCCCTGTAGACGCTCCTGAGTTCATTGCTTCATCCGAGGGATGAAACCAGTGTGTTTGCAAAGGGAAGTGTAGTAAGAGGAGGAATATCAGGAGGTGAGTCTCTGCCAGAGGTGAACAATCAGAAGTGAAAAGGAGGGGAGCAGCTCTTTGGTGCAGCTACACCTCAAGTGAAACAAAAGACACAATGAAATAACCTTCTTTATAGCAAACAAGGCAGTCAGGATGTAAAAGCTGAGTTGAAAAGGGTGGTTGCTGACATGAAGCAATAAAAGCTGCTGCTTTATCTTTCAGAAGCAACAAGGGCTTTGGAAGCGTCTGCTGTGAAAACACTGTTCCCCAGGAGGAAGAGGATGAGGACATCTGAGATGTCTCCTGTGACATGTAGCACCAGGAGAAGCCCTGTGGGTCTGATAAAGGGTCGTGAGAGATCATCAGGTGGGAGAGAACTGAAATAGTTCTGACCATTTGATATAGGGAAGCTCTTGCACTTCATGGACTGTCCATGCAATTGTTGTGATTTTGGGGATCTCTTCATTAACCTCTTGGATGTCCATGGGCAGGCTCCAAGGAACAGTTCCTGTCTCCTGGGATTTTGGCCCCTTGCTTTGCCACTTCAAATTGAGCTGATAAAAGGGGATTTGAGCAGAATCCAAGCTGCACGTGCTCCCAGCGTAGTGAAACACCGAGAGAAATCTCCTGATAGATTCTGACAACAGGAGCCACAGCAGCGAGAAAACAAGGAGCCGCGGCAGCGAGAAAACAAACACACACTGTCTGGGACTTCAGGGGTTTTGTATATTCAGCCAATTGAGATTTATCAGCCGCCTTTTCACTGTAATTCACGGGGACATGGGAATGTTTCAGTTAGAGCAGCACTTCCAGGCGGTGAATGACCGCGTGGCTCTGGGAGCTGGGGCGGTTCCTGCTCGTAGCTGTGACTACAGGAGCGTGGGGTGAAGCAGCCTGTCTCTGCTCTGCCAGAGCCTACAATTAAGCCTCTCAAGCCTGTTTAAATGATACTGAGGCACAGCTCCAGCGAGAGGTCTCTCCCTTTCGCTACCTTAATTTACGCTTGCTGTTGATCGCTTAATATCCCCCATTCGAGCATTTTCACTCAGCAGGAGAAAGGTCAACAAGGGAGAGCAGAGTTCTTGGCTTGTGCGTCTGCGATGCCGGGCTCCTCAGGAATGTCCGGCGCTCGTGGATCTCTACAGTGTCTGGGGAAGGCTGTCAGGATTCTAGCCCTGGAGTAGGTGGGTATTTCTAAGCTCTCTGTGGCAAAGCCTCTTGTTTATGGAAGGATGTGGACAGCAAATGACAGAGAGGGACCCAGACTCCACACACAAGTGCATTTCAGAGCCTATGAAGATGATGGTTCCTTCCCAGACTGATGCCCGTGGGGTGCAGGCCAAGCTGCACATGGAGGGTTGATGGAGTTCTGGCTTTTGGGGGTTTTTTAAAGAGTCTAGTCAGCAGGAAAAAGGGCCAGAAATACATCTCGGCAGAGAAAAGCCTCCAAATCCCGTATCCAATTGAAGCTTGCAGAAAGAATGAAGGTTGGCAGAACGTTAATTATCTAGATTGGAGTTCAGCCAGGACCCTGGGGCTCACCCTCCTCCTCCCGTGACAGTGCCATTGGGTATTTGATAGCTATATTGGGTCCAACTACTCAGTTTTATGCATCCCTTGAAAGGCTGGAGTCGCTGGAGCAGGAAACCCCCTCGGCTCCTGCTGGAGCTAAGACTATGTAGTAGCACCTACCGCATCTTTCCTCGCCGCAGCTTGTGGCACCTGAATTTTCTTTGGCAATCCCTATCTGGGTTCTGCTGGCTGAGAGCCTGCTGCTTCTTCGCGCGTGGGATCGGGCAGGATGGCAGCCCAGAGGCAGGACGCCTGCAGGCTCCGCTCGCAGCTTTGTCTTTATTTCTGCTACGGTGGGCGACCGCATCTTTGATCTGCTTCTCCCCCCGCGCCCTCCCACGTTCAGCTGAACACTCCCCCGGAGCCTACAGCAGGCAGGGAATGCAGGATACGCGAGTTCTCTGTGCCTAAGGTTTTTCCTGGTGCAATTCCCTGAATTCCCTCGCTTTTGGCCATGTCTGGCCACCTTACCCAGCGTGGCGAGGTCGGGCAGCTCGTGTTTGCCAATGGGTGAAGAGGAGAGTCCTGGATTCGCTGCTGTGATTGTGTAATGACAAGCCCTGCCTCGGTCCGTCCTGGTGTGACCAACAGGACCGGGGCTTCTCTGGGTGCCCTGTCATCGCCTGGGAGGGATGTCATTATGGGAGGGACGTCGATGTCATTACGGGCTCTGCCCAACTGCTCTCAGCAAATGTTCTCCCGCTCGCTGGGTTAGCAAAGGGGTGATCGGATCTCTCTGTGTGTCACTGCTTTCTCCCTGTGGCCACAACACAACCAGAAAAATTCCTTCTTCTGGTTCTTTGGTGGAAATATTTCATGCCACCCAGGAAAGTCCCAGCGGGGGCCGTGCCGTGCACTCTGAGCATGGGCCACGTGAATGGAAGTGGTGTATTAATTATTATGAAACGGCTCTGAGAAACAAATGCAGGTTGCCATGGAAGCACCAGCAGCGACAATGTCACCTCATTTTTAAGATGCTTTCAATGTTCCAAACACAATTTCCCTTCTCTTTCAAAACAGACGATGGCAAAACATCCCAGCAGAGGGGAGGTGGGGCTGCGTCCACCGGCTGTGCAACAACTTGACTCCCCTTTTTAAAGATCCGAGAGATCGACTTCGTGCCTAAGCTGGGGGGAGAGGGCAGAGGTGGAGAAGTTCACCCGGGAGGAGAAGGAAAGTGGAGAAATGAGCTGTTCCTTCCCCGTTCCGAGATGTAAGGGCTGGGGAGCCACAGGGCAGCAAATCTTGTGACCCCTGCTCCTTGGGAGGTTTGGGGGGTACCGGGAGAAGAGTTAAACATTCAAGAGGGTGAGAATAAGGAGACGGGAAGCTGTCTCTGAGGATTTGAATGGAATAAATTGAGATCTTGTATGAGAGAGGAAATGAGGCAAGCGGTAATGTTGAGAATTGATAATGCCGATTTAATGTATGCAAAAAATTCAAATTATTGGAGAGCAATGAAAAATACAATAGTAAATGCCTGGCAGCTGGGTTCTCCCTGCCCATTCCAGCCACCTACGCAAAGCAAAAAGGTGACCTTTTAACCCACTTTTTTTTAAATGAACCTTTTGTTGCCTGACTTGCCCCGGGAACTTGTAGTTTCACTGGGTGTAGCCAGGACCGGTAAATCTAAAGGAATAATCAGCTGTAGCCAAGTCTTGACTTGCCTGCTCTCAGGTAGTCCCATCTGCAGACTACACGCACGCGCTCGGAGGCACCAGTGCTTAACTGGTGGTGTGGTGCCATCGCCAGCCAAGCCCCCCCCGACCGCAAAATGTTACTATTAGGGACAGGAAACCTGATGATATCAGTAGCTGTGTTTTGAGACAGATTGTTACACCATGATGCAGTAGGGGTTTGCCCTTAATTTGGTGGTTTTTTTTTAACATAAATTTCATCCCCGTATGATGGGCCAAAACCCCATTGGCTTCTTCAGTGATAGCATGTGCCTGTGAGGTGTCACAGTTTGGCCTGACAAGGCTGCCTAATTCTCCCTCGTGTTTCAGAACCAGTTCTCACCATGATGTGATCCAGCTGAATCTGATGCACCAAGTGCTGCAGAGAGAGGACACAGTGAGATGAGTTTGTGAAGGGCCAGCACAAGTATCCCTGCAAGGATGTGGGGAAGAGGACCTTGGTCTGTGGGTATATCAATACTGAGCTCTGAAGGGCATTTCACTACCTTGTTGCCTGCCCTTCATCTGTTGCTCTGATGGGGGAAAGTGACCCATGGTAGTTTGCAATCTCCTTTAAAGGCAAGTCTATAAATGAGGTGCCCTGTGGACCACATAATGCCATCGATGATTGCTCCATGCCTTTTCATTGTGCCATTCTCTGCATCCTCTCCCTTGTACTGGTGTTTGCAAGGAGGTCCTGGGAAGGTAACTGCCTGTGCTCAGCTGTCTTTTCTAGACAGCATAAATTATTTAGGGCCCTTTATGCCTCTTTGGCCCTTTTACTTGACATAAAAGCGCTAGAGTAAGACTCAAAATTTCTGTGCTTCTCTGCAGAAAGGAGGTACTTTCTCCTTTTTCTCCCAGCATGGCAACCCTTTCACTCATGCTGGTGGGCAGTCATTTCTTGGCTGACCTTGCCAAGGATAGTCCCCGAAGTGTTGACTACTTACTATCTAGGTTTCAGGGTTGCTGAGATATGTCCTGTGGGGAATTATCTTTTTTTCTTGACAAATGTCTCCTTACAATCTTGCTGCTCATGTGGGTTATGTGATTTCCAAGCTGGCCTGGAGCCTAGAAGTGAACTCATAGGCCTCAAGGAGCAATCAGTGCTGCAGTGTTTTAACCAGCCCAGCCAAACTGTGTGTGTGTGTGTGCATGTGTGAAAGCACTTTCCAGCAGACTGGCTATCTGGAACGATAACCCACCTGGCCTAGCTCCATTCAATAGCGATATCAGCTGCAATTCTCTGGTCCCATCAAAACCTCCTGAAATAGCCTGTTTTAAACTGCACAAATGTCACCTGTGTAGGTATGTGTGAGTAGAACAAGTCTCTCTCAAACTTAGTTTTGTGTGACAAGCAAAGGAACTGCTGGGAAAACTGAGGTCTGAGCGGGTCCCTTTGCATCAGCGAGGTGTGTCACAGGGAATCAACTTGCCTCTGAAATCAGCTCCCCTCATTCCCTTTCCAGGTGCTGCTGTCTTTGCAAGGGCTATAGCAAGGGAATTTGAAGGAATATGCTTGTAATGGATTTGGAGGTTCTTTAGGTAAAGCCTTTAACCTGTGGGTTGGAAACAGAGTCTGCTCTTTTATACTTGCATTGTGCTCTCCTGTAATTGGCTCTGGAGATGCTGGCCTGGCTCCTTTGAGAAACCAAGGAACTTGTAAAGGTGTCAAGTGGTTTTAGTATGAGCTGAAAGGAGCTCTGAGTGTTTCACAAGCCCATTAGGAGCGTAAAGCCTGTCCTACAGTACCAGAGCCCAAGAAGGAAGCAGGAGAGGGTTGGGTTTGGCAGGGGGCTTGGAGAGGGAGAGGGTTTGGCAGGGGGGTTGGACTAGATGATCTCCAGAGGTCCCTTCCAACCCCATGTGATTCTGAGAGAAAGGCAAGTTTATGTGTTTGCATTTTCCAAAGGTATCTTAGAGCTTCAGGTCACAGGACTGATAAAGGCTTTGATTTGGGGCCATCCTCATTTTACAGTCATCGCTCTATTGCTGTCCGAAGAGCCTGTCAAACAGAGTCTTGGTGGAGAGTATGCTGGGCTGTGGGCTAGGAGAGCTGGTGTGGGAATCATCTGACCTGTTTTAAGTGCCTGTGTTACCATGAGATGGACAGAGTCTCCCTATACTCTTGGTAGAGGGAACTGAAAGGAACTAGCTTGGATGTAGGCAGCTGCATTGTGGAAATCTAGGCTGTTATTTGGTTTCCCAAACACAGATAGCTGACACATGGGGGCTCTTACCCAAGGCTCTGCTACCCTACAAGAATACAGGAATCCCATAGGTTCAGTGTCCTATCTGACATCTCCATATGGATGACCTGGGGCATCTTCTGCTGCCTCAAGCATCCTATGTTTGAAGTGACTCAGGGCCCTAAAGCCAGGAGAGCTGTTTCCCATTCCTGCATTTACACATGGCTCTGCCACTGATTTATCCTGCTATGGTCATAGAATTGTAGAATGGTTTTGGATGAAAGGGACATTTTAATGGTGGCAATTCCCTTTGCAATTGCTGTGGGCCTTAGAGTATTTCCTGCTTTTACGACCATTTGAAAAACCAAGGAAACAGGATTAGATGAGTATTCCTGCTTTCACATTTTTAAGTTGTTGTCTTTTTTTTTTTTTTTTGTCCTGAACCAAGATATTTCTCCAGAAAAGCTATATAGGATTGCTAGAGTACATTCAACAACACCAAAGCCTGGCAGCCAAGAAGGCAGTATGCAAAAAATAATTTTGTTAAAACTAATCTAGTGAGTTTTGGCTGATGGAAAGTAGCAGCACTTAGTTGTGGCTTTAATGCCCTTCTTCCATAGCCGTGATGCCAATTTTCAAAGCAGAAGCCACTTCTGAAAACCTTTATGCACAACCTCTCCAAGCCTCTGATTTATATCCAGTTCCTTGATGTGATACAGTTGAAGAATACAGTGAAAAGGTTGGAAAGTACTATTGTTAAACAGACCTCCAGAATTTCCCATTTACCAGGATCGGCCTGCCTTGACAAGCCCTTGAGCCGTCCTAACTTTTCTCTCCCAGCTTCCTGACAGAAGGTGTACACCATTTCCCAGAGAGACTTCTGCCAGTGCCAGAAAAGGAGACACTGCTGCTTTGCTCAGAGTTGTCCTTGTGCTTTTTCCTCCCTCTTGTTATTGAGATAAGGGGTCTGTGAAAGACTGTGCAAAGCACCATGTCGGTTTAATCAGCATATGAGGGAGAAACTAGATATGCCCTGTTAGTGCAGTCACAGTCCAAGCATGAAATTAAGTGGAGGTGGGGGTGGATGCGTCGGAGAGAAATGCTGTCCATCTCTCATGCATGTAGCTGAGAGTCTACAGAGAGGGGGGGGATTGAGCGAGTGCCCTTGCAGAAAGCCTCTTGGAGCCTGGCAGACCAGGGCTGCTGTGTCTTGCAATTATTGCACGTAATAACCCAAAGTGGGTCACGCTGCAGTTTTGTGTGACGGTATTAAATGGCACTTTGGGAGAGCGTGCGTGCTGATTACAGCTGGTGAGGAATGCCATCACTTTAAGAGGGGTGAAAAAGAAGAAGTGAGAATGAAAAGATTTTCTTTGTGCCTTGAGGGATGTGAGGATAGTGTTTTCCCCGTCGCCCCAGAGATCAGTGGAGAGTTACGCTCACTCAATCCAAACATCAGAGCCGGAGGCTGCATGTTGACATGGGATTTAATGCAACCTGTCTGCGTAAATGCTCCATGAAACTTTGGGGCTGTGTGGTGGCGAATACCTCCTAGCCTGAATTACTATGAAGCACTGCTGTGCACTGACAAATGGTGTCCTTCAGCCCAGAGCTGACAGTGTGATTGTGTGTCCAGCACCAGGACTTTCAGCCTTCACAGGCTGGTGCCGCCGCTGAGAGAGGTGGTCCCTACCTGTCTCCTGCCCCTGACCACCTACCAGCCCCGCTCTACTCCTCCCTTAGTGCCACTGTAACCTGTTGCAATAAAGTGACCCAACTTCAGCCACAGCAGTGATTTAGGCCAACATATGTCGTGCAACTACAGCCCTGCTTTTCTGTCATGGTTGTCTCACGTGGATGCAGGATGAGGCTCGATGAGTCTCACCCGTTTCCTACCGAGCACCGATAGACTAATGCATCCCTCTTTGCCTAGTTTGGGGGAATTCACCAAGAAGTTGATACAGGTTGAGCTTTTACTGCCTGTCCCGCAGAGCCTCACAGATAGATGGGTAGAAGCTTTAAACAGAAGAAAGAGAGCCCCAGGCTACTGTTGTGATCCTCCTTTCTTGGTGTTCTGATGCACATGGACGATAGGATTTTCTATTGCTGTTGTCTATTAAAATGAATTGTCTTTTTGATGTGGACGTAAAAGGAAAAAATACTTAAGATGGGAATGTGATTCAGGACCTCCCTTACAACTGGAGAAGCCTTTCTTGAGACACCGATTTTGCCATCAAGTCTGACTTTTTGCATTTTTTTGCAGTGATTTTTAATGTGGTCTTTAGGCTTAAAAGTTGAAAATGTTGTACATTTAATCACTCCAGACAATACTTAACTTTTACTAGATGTTATAGATATGACAACTGTTTCTCATGTGACAATTAGATGGGGAACCCTCAAAAAGACTGTTGCAATGACACGCCATGCTCCCCCAATCTCTGCTATTTAATTATGCTTCCTGTCTTTGCATACTGAAGAAAGCATTTTCCATCTCTTTCAGAATGAACAAATTAAGCAGAAACTTGTATTTGCATCTTCTTGTAAATGATGATTTTAGTAGCCTCAGCCTACCATCTGAGTTCTCTGTGTGTTACCTTATTCAGGCAACAGTCCTGCTGAAATTCATGGATATTGCACCTTGTAGTGGATAGATTTTAAAATGCTTTATAGAGGCAGTTGGCACCCTTGTCCCTGCTTCACAAATCCAAGGCACAGGGAAGAGCTTTAACCAAGCAGCGAGGGAAAAAGAATATGACCCACCTTATAGTCAGTGGCAGTGTTGTAGGTCAGTGTTAGATCACTCCAGCTCAAACTACTGCTGTCTTCTCTCCCTCCTATGGCTCTTCAACCAGGGCTGGAAGCACTAGTTATTAAGATACAGAAAAAGAACTGAATTTGGCCTGGCTTACTTTGAGTGTACAGCCTACAGGATACAAATCTAAGTGTGTAAATTTGCAGATACGGAGCCCACTCTCCAAAACAGGTCTATGGCCAAATGACATTTCAGAGATAAGTGAAGACAAGGATGCTTTAGTGAAAGGGGCTTCTCCCATACGCTGGAGAATTTGACATTCTCACTGCTGCTGCTGTAGCTGTGCAGCATCATTGGGGAAATCATGTCATGTCTCTTTTGTTTCTTATTCCTAGTTATTCTTGTTAGTTCTCTGAGCGCTTCAGTTCAGCTCTGGTCAGACAGCTTACTCCTGCTATGGGAAGGAGCTTTCTGTAAACTATATGAAATCGTGTGGCCGCGGCACTTGTTCTGACTTGGTCAAATAGACCCTCTGCTTTTCTGTCTGTCTCTAGATTGAAGCCAGGAAAGTTGGAAAGGGTCAGAAAGCAGCATATATTGGCTTTGGATGCAGTGCTGCTTTTTCTATTTCGGTACGCTGTCTCCCAGCAGCCACGCAGTGGGTCAGTCCCTGCCACGGGGGCATCAACCCTGAGCGGCTGCAGGTGGGATCAGGCGACTTGTTTTGCTCTGAAGCAACGCGCAGACCCCTGCTCTTCATCCAGACTGGGCATCTCTGCCATCCCCCAGCCCGATCCCCTAAATTCCCCACCTCCTCCCCTGCCCGGGCCCTTTGCATGCATGTGGTGGTGAGCTACGGGGCCGCGCAGAGCGGTCTCCCTGCCAGACACTCGGGCGTCCTGCCAGCCGCCCTGCTCCCTTGGGCTGACAAAAGCTGGGGCTGCCGCGGGAGGAAGCATGTGCAGCTCCCAAGGGGAAAAGGAGAGCGAGCACTTTGTATCACTTGACAGGAAGGCCTCTGCTTGACAAAAGAGCGCTGCTGACAGGCTCCAAAAAGCAGCCCGGGGCTTAAATATCCTGAGCCAGCAAGACACCGTGAGCCTTAGCGCAGAGGGGTTAAATAGATGGGAATGAGAGCAGGACCCTTGGGTATTGGCAGACTTTGGCAGGTGGGTTCCCGACCTGTGCGTGGCTCTTGCTTCCCAAGAGGTGAGTTTTCCACCTATCCCTGGCAGCCCCTGGTTTCTGTGCAGCAGCTGGGGCATCAGGGATGCCGGCAGCTCGGGAAGCGCCTGCCAGATTTTTCACTTCCCCCTCCGCTCCCCCCCCTGCCCCCCAGCCCGAGGCTTGCACAGCAGTGAAGTAATCTGTGACATTCAGACAGCGGGAAGGGGAAGCCGCTGCAAAATAAAATAACAGCATCAGGAAGCGGCACCGCGCTCTTTCCCGCTCCCAGCTGGGAAATGACAACACTTCATTCAGCTGCTCAAAGCCCGTCGCCGGTTCAGCCCTTGCCGAGCGGTGCTGGCTGATAACTTCCCCGGCTGCCCCCGCTCGGCGCTGCCTGCCCGGTGGGCGCAGGGGTACGGGGAAGATGAGGCAGGCGAGGTGCCAGCAAAGAGTCACTTTAACAGCAGGCGCTGTACAATAACACCTGGCAAAACAGTTGCTTGGGTTTATAGCTTCTGTGAAGACCCCGGAGGGTGTTTCTTTTACATTTTAATTCCTGCTAAGTTACATTTTGCAGGAAACCCGGAGCCCCCCC
>JAOXJK010000009.1:3792072-3811435 GCA_025774025.1 Xenus cinereus
GGACACACACCGGGGTGGGGATGGAGGGGATGTTGGCTGAGCTCTGCTGGAACGTGGCAGCCTGGCATGACGCCTTGTCTGCAAACTGCCAGACCCCTCCCCGGCGAGGCCAAGGGGACCTGAACCAGAAAAAGCCGCCGGGCAGGGGGGGGTGTTTGCTGGGAGCGTCACCACCAGCCTCGCTGGGAGCCGGGGCAGGGGCTGGAGGAGCTCGTTACGGGTCAGCGATGGGGGCTGGAGGGGGTGTTTTGCAAGCGTGTCTCTGCCTCTGCTTTTGAACTTCTTGCAGGGTTTGCAGCGCTCGGTGGCCGGAGGCGAAGCTGCGGCCGGAGCGGTTGGGGCCGCGTGAGAGTCAGAGTTTCCATCGCAGGGAGCTGCGGAGCCGCTGCGGCCACCCCCTGTCCCCGTCCCCGTCCCCAGGGACAGCGAGGGGCGCGGGGCCATTCTGCCAAATCCCTCCTGCGCGGGAAAGCGTCTCCTCTCTGAGACAGCTGTCATTTCAGCGCCAACAAGCCATAAGCTTGTCAAAAAGTTAACTTCTTTATACCTCCCTTCAGAGGAAATCCTGCCGACCACCTTTCCCTGAAGCCTGGGGCCTCCGTTTGTCAGGTCGGGGGTAATGAGGGGCTGATGGTGCCCGTCTGTGCCCCTGCTCTCCTGCACTAAATAAAATCTCCTGGAGCGGCTCCTGCAGAGGCAGCACAAGCTCCGTTGGACATCTGGAGCCGAGCAAGATGCCACGTGGGCTTGGGAGGACGCAGAAGCTTTCCCTGTCCCCAGCACGGGGCGACCCTGGAGCCCCCACCAGTGGCCACAGGGCCAGAAGGTGATGAAATTACCCATCGCCAACGAGTCACGAGCGAGCGGGGCCTCAGCTTCCAGCCCTGGGCTCTAAAGTCCTTTTAGCAAGAAGCCGGCATCTGACTGCGAGCGATTTAGCAGGAGCGAGCGGGTACCGCTTACGACAGAGGGAGTCTTAATATTGCATTACTTCATTTATTTAGCACCTCTCCTCTAAAGCCCAGGGGAAGGATAATGGGAAACAGCGTTGTGGGTTGCTGGGGGTTGGTTGTTATTTTTCTTCCCTGCTAAAAGCAAACATCTCCAGCTGGTTCTTGGCTCCGAGAAGAAACACTGGCTTTACAAAAAGAAGGGATGTCAAGTCATTAGGAGCTGCAGGAAGAGGAAGCCTTCTGAGATGATAGGAGTGGAAACGGGGCCAGAGAGCCGGAGCCAGAAAGCAGCTGTAGGAAGCGCAGGAAGATCGGAGGCAGTTGCACAGGGAATGTGCAGGCAGAAGGTAATTAGTGACCAAGTGCTGGTTAATTTACTGTCACCGGCCTCTCACGCTGGACACACGCTTAGTCCCGTCTCCGCTGGGCTCTGATCTTTGTCAGCGGCTGTTGTTTCTCACTCCTGGCTCCGCAGCGGCTCCCTGGGCCAGCAGAGCCAGAGGGACCCTCTGCTCTGCCCGGAAAGCGGATTAGAGCTCGGCTATCGGGGCCACGTGCCACCCTCGGCCAGTGCTGGCCAACAGCCAGGCGCCGGGAGCCAGAGCCCGGGGCTTCTCCATCCCGGCTGGCGCCGTTCACCTTTGGCAGCGTCGAGCATCTCCCGGGGCCATGAACCCGCCGGAAAGCTGTCGGCTCCGGCTGTGAGCGCAGAAATGTGTCGCTGCCGTTGAATCCTCGTTCCTCGTTCCCCGTGGAGCGATCTTGGAAGCCGTCGGGAGCCGCGGGAGCCAGGTCGTGCCAGCCAACCCAGCGTGGGAGCGCCGGGACCCTGCCGCCTTCCAGCCCTCCTCCAGTCACTTTGCCCTTCCCGGAGCCAGGCGTGATTGTCACCAACGTCACCGTTCCCGCGTCGTCGGGGTCGCTCCTCGCCCTCCAGGAGGAAATGTGGGGAGAGGCAGGTTGTGAAACGTCAACCCCGTCAAGTTCTGGCTCCAAAATCCCTGCTGACTCCTGTGATTTCTCACTCGCCCAGCTGCTACTTGCAGCTTGGAAGAGATAAGCAAGGAGGGGGAAAAATATGGATTTTAAAAGCTTGGCTTTAAAGCTCACAAACTCAGGCCAAGACTCCTGTCCTGGACGAGGTAACGGGGTAGGAACAACGTTACCGGTCACGGCTGAAATCAAACAGCCACCCACTTTATGCTGCAGCATGAGAGGGTAATTCTGCTGCCTTCTCCTCCCTGACGTGAGTCTTTCGAACCACGACGTGAGAAAAACAGCATTTAGGTAACAAAAACCTTGCTGCCTTCCTTGTCTTTCAATTTATCCCCCAGGCACCTTGTTTCATAGAATCACAGAACGGTTCGAGTTGGAAGGGATGTTAAAGATCACGCAGTTCCAACCCCCTGCCCTGGGCAGGGACACCTCCACTAGAGCAGGTTGCTCAAAGCCCCGTCCAGCCTGGCCTTGAACACTTCCAGGGATGGAAGTTTGCCCCAAACTTTTGCCATCCCGGTTTCTGTTTCGGACAAGCAGCAGCAAACACACACCCAGGGCATCACCGAGACGTCGTCTCTCCGGGCAGAGGGGCTGATGCCCAGAGGATTCCTCTTCCCCTCCTGTCAAACCAGCTGCTCTGCAGACTCAGGGCCGGATCGCTCACTTTCTGCCTCTAAGGGGTTTTTTTCACCTTCCCGGCCATCACCGTCGGGGATTTCTTCCCCAGCACAAGCTCCAGCCTCCGCGCGAGAGGAAAACAGTCCCAGGGCTGAGTTTCCCCGATGCTCTGGCTCCAAACCACAGCGGCAGTTTCTGTCTCGGCCGTTAATGATCCCCTGGATGGGAACACCACTCGGGGCAAAGTTTTGTGCTCAAAAGCTTTGATGAGGCTACTTTGCAGGGAGTTATTTGGCTCGTACCTTTGTGTTTCCATCTCCCGACCCAAATCTTGCCGTAACAGCCCCCAAACTTGTCAGGTTTTGTTTTAGCTACAACCCTCCTCCCTCTTCCCGCTTGGTGGCATGAATTTTAATGTGACATCCCAGCACCAGGCCTGTCATTTGGCTATTGCCTGTATCACAGGCTGGTACGGATGAGCCCCAGGCCTAATTAATGTAATAAAATGTGTAAAAGTTCTAAATCTCCTCAGACATGGCAATTTTATCACTTCTATATACTGTCACGGCACAAGTAAAACTGACAGTAAAGAATAAAACAGTTATGTCTCTGGCATTTTTTATTACTTTTAATATGCTACCTTTTTTTCTTACTGGAAATTTAAATTACAATGGTATGCTTCATTTTTTTTTTAAAAAAAGAAAGTTTCCATAGCAACAGGAACATCTAAATTATTACAGGCTGATCACTTCTCTCCTGGAGTCACATCACATGCCTTTCAAAGACAGTCCCAGAGGTGCAGGATTTTAATAGAATTTTTTTTTTTTTACCTTTTTTTGCAAATAAACAACTGTATACACAGCACTTTCTCCATCAATATGCTGCCTACAGAAAGATCTAAACCTAATAACTGCCAGCACGCTTCATTACCCAGAGAGGGAGGGTTTCAGGCTTGCTCTTGCAATCCTTACTTCATACGGGGCTTTCTCATCCGAGTTGGTGCCTCCTGCTTATCCCGTGTGAAATGGGAGATCTGCCGAGTTCAGCTGGTGTAAATTCAGGCTTGAATGGGGGGAAAGTAGGAGGGGAAGGGGAAAAAGAAGGGGAAAAGGAAAGGGAAAGGAAAAGGAAAAGGAAAAGGAAAAGACCACTGACCCTGCAGCATTAGGAATCTCCTGTTAGATCACAAGCTGGAGTCAGTCTTATTCATATTTTATTCTTTCAAAATTCCTACTTGTCACTCCCCAGAAAACAACTTCAGCAGCTGCTGGACATTTAAAAGGCGATGGTGGGAAAACACCCAGATATTTTCAGCCACCATCCCTACATCTGAGCCTCCTCCGTGACTTTTGGTCCAAAGCAGTTAGAGCTTTCCATTCTTGAAAAATTCCTTCACCTTGGCCATGAAAAAAGCCCGACTGATACACACAGAGCTGTCAAATGTAAGGAATAAACATGCTGGAAGAAATAGAAAGCCTTTTTTTTTTTCTTCAGTCTCAATTATAGGAATCAGATGCGTCATCCGGACCAATAGTAGGTCAAAATTGCTCAGCCAGAAAGATTTGATATATAAAAAAGCAGCAGCTGATAGCCTTCCTCTAAGCTCATGTATTATTATGTTATAACTGAAATGATGGTAGTAAACCATGTTTACAGGCTCTCTTGGAGAGCTCAGGTTAAGAACAAAGGCTTAATAAATGTACTTGTACATAGGAACAAGATCTTAAACCAAGCCTATATTGTCTCTGAGATCTTATCATGTTCAGTAATAGCAGAGATTTGCTTTTTATGTCCTTTGTTTCCCACCGCCGCCTGGTACCTCCCTGGGTCATCGTTTCCTGCATTTTCCCCCAGAGGTGGCTGCAATTCAAGGAGGACGTATTTCCAGAGCAGAACATGCAAATTACAGAGGGACGAGGCAGTCTTTAAAAATATAATATATTACTTATCACTTAACCTTTGCAGAATGAGAGCTGATGTGCAGACAAGCAGTTACGGTTCACCAAGGCCAGCTCTTGGTTAAAACCCAAGAAAACGCGTCGGAGTTCTTCAGCTGGTGTGATTTATGTGTAAGGAAGGGTCAGGGAAGCTCCGCATCCATGAAAAAAGAGGGGGCTCCAAGGAGAGAACTTGCAGGTTCTGAATAAGGTTGTGATCGGGGCGATGCTGGCAAACGCTATTACAGGAACTGGGTGTATCGTCTGTCAGTGACTCTCAGATCAACTTGGTTTCATACATGAGTTAAAAAAAAAGTCAGAGTGAGAGAAGGTGGGCGGTGAAAGAGGACTGAGAATGATGCAGAAAAATCTGTCGGACCTGCAGATCCGGCTCGCATTTGAAAATCACCCTCTTTATGGCTCCCGTGAAATCACCTTTTAATAAAGAGTCTATAACAGGAACCTATAATTTTGTGGTTGATGCGTGAGGCAGAGACAATCCAGGTCGCTCTGGCATAGCTTTATTAAAGCCATGGGTCCAGAAATATTTACTTGTGTTGGGCACAGGAGATCACAGAGAAACCCTGGGCGCTGACCTTGGCCACCAGGCAACAAGTTCAAGCCCTCATTCCCTGACCTCCCCTCCCTCCCAGGTGCACGGCATCAGGTCTAGCAGGAACCCACAGCTGGAGGTCTTTGACTCACAGATTCCCTGAACCCACCTTTTCTCTTCCTGGAGTAATTAAATAAATCCCAGAAGCCACAGCCCCAGGTACTTGGGAGTATTTTTCCTTTCGTGGTACGTCTGTGGGTGGGGAGGTGAGTCCATGCTGGTCTGTCTGGGGTTTGCTTCTTAAATTGGGCCAGATGTGATCCTCGGGGTTTGTGTTTGAGGCCTTGGTGCCTCCATGAGTGTTTTGGGGCTGGGCAGGGGGTCAGAGCTCACCAGCAAAGTGTGATTGTGTCTGAAAACAACCAGCGTTGGGAGGGCAAGACCTTTGTTTTTATGGGTGACAAGAGGATGAATCTTGTTTTCTCAGGTTGGTTGAAACATTGTGATCCAGGGGATGGCTGCTGTTGTGTGAGTCAAGCCTAAATTCTGGGGGAAGACTGTCAGAGTCTGGGTTACTTGCTTCTTTGTGGTCTCCCGTTTATATATTGAGCTGACCTGACTCAAACCTGTGGAATGTGATGGGAGAAGGAGAAAAGCTTCTGGTGAAGTTATTTAAGGACTTCAGACAGGTACGAGCAGACAAGCCATTTCACAGCTGTGACAGGAGAAGCTCGGCTAGCACTCTGGTTGTATTTCATAGGTGCTTCCCCCTGCCCTTGATGCCACGTGCCTTTCCAGTTCTGCTTTTTATGTCCTCGAAATGAGAGCACGGTCTCTCGAGACCGGGGTAAGACAGAGACAGCTTTTCGGTTACAAACCTTCCCTCATCTCATTAACCAGATTGCATAAGGAAGGTGCGATACTGCTGAGCTCAAAATTGCATCTCTTTATTTCCTACCTGACCCAGCAGCAGCAGACGAGGGAGGCGGCTGCAAACGAGTTTGAAAGTATTGCTTCCTCAGAGCAAAATCCGGGAGGTGAGACGTTTGGGCTTCATCTGGCCGACCGAAAACCCCCGGGGAGCTCCGGATGCTCCCGTGACTGTGTGAGACAGGCCCCGGGCTGGCCCTGAGCACTCGGAGCTTCGGAGGGTGCCCACTCGTGTGTTCTGCAACAAGCTGTGATTTATGGGGTGCCTGTGGAGCCGCCGGTCTCCTCGTGATAACGAAGGAGAGCCTGTGACACGACTCCCCTGAGAGCAGGGAATGGACTCTGCAGCCCTGGAGGTCCCCCGTAGCCTGTGTCCCCAGTGCCACCTCTGTGTCCCAGCTGACAGTGTGACTTGTTGTCCCCTCTCTGGTCCATGACCAGCAGATCAGGTGTGATGGTTGCAAGCTGATCTCCTTGCTTTACTGGGAGGGAGTGCAGGGGGGTCCTGCCCTTGCGTTGTCAACGCTTCTCCCCTTGTGCTGCTCCTGCCAGCTTCGGTTAAATGTCATTGAATCGGTCTCTTCTGAGTGATTAAATCACTCTCAAACCCTCCATATGAACCACTGATCCAGGAGCAATGGAGCTGGGAGATGAGATTTGTGACCAGAATCTGGGAAACATTCAGTCTGGAGCACGGTGAGCCTGATCCTAACCTGCCTCCTGCCGTGGCTGCCAAGTTCGAAGCAGGGGGTGATAAAGCCTCCTGTAAACACTGGCTGAAGCCCCGATGAGCTGGGGCTTCATCTGGTTTGGGACCTCCTACGGCCATTTCAGGAAGGTGCTGAGGTGATAAGGTAATGCAGTATCTGGAAAAGTGGTTTCTGGCTGCGTGGTGAGAATAAGCGCAACAGACTGTAAAGCTGGGGAGAACCATTATCAGCATCTTGTCTGATTTTATACAGAAACACATGCTTCAAAAATGTCACTTAGTAACATCTGTGCTGAACTGCGAGCTTCCATCTGAGTTGCCAGATCTCTTTAAAACCACACACAGTCTTCAAACTTGTTTAAAAAAAAAAAAAGAGACAAGAATTTTCTGTATCTGAAAGACCTTTCCAGCCCTGATACAATACTGTATTCTCTCTCCTCAGAAGTTTGATCCACCAGGTGCAAAAATGCTTTCAAAGAGCAAGAAGGTGAACAACTCGCTCAAGAGGAGAGGCCCTTCTGTGTAAAGCAGCGTTCTCCAATCAACCATTTGATCATCTGTCCCTGGGTTTTTCCTCTTGTTTCCAGGACAGCTCTCAGCAATGGCTATTTAAGGACTGAAGTTCCTCCTCTTTTATCTCTCGGAGCTTCTGACACCAGCGCCGGGAGGATTTTCTAGGCTGAAATGGAAAGAGCCCTGAGCAAGTTGAGGGAAGGGCTTTGGAAGCTGCCCATTAACAGAGCATTAAAGGCTGAGCTGAACTTGCCTTTGGCAAGTGCACGTCGGCTTCCCTGCTTTCTGCAGGCTTCTTCCCAGCCCTGATTCAGGACGCTGCTGGGTGATGCTGCT
Source organism: Xenus cinereus (assembly GCA_025774025.1). Taxonomy (NCBI): domain Eukaryota; kingdom Metazoa; phylum Chordata; class Aves; order Charadriiformes; family Scolopacidae; genus Xenus; species Xenus cinereus. The sequence continues at coordinate 3,799,621 of JAOXJK010000009.1, forward strand.
CCTCCGATCCCGCAGGCAAGGAGTCCCAGCACGTGGGGTGTCCATCTGTTCTCCTCTGTGTCCACAGGCCACCCGTGGGGCCACCAGGGACTCGGTGGCTTGTGTCAGAGCGGTGGCTGGAAAAACCATACGAGGAATTGAAGCAGAGACAGAGCAACAACCTTCCCAGATCAGCGGAGGTGACATTGCTTTTCCCCTACCAACCAGCTAGAAAATGAGCAATTAGAACCTCCCTACAGCGCTAGCTGACTCCTACAAAAGCACTTGAAAGTACGTGGCCCCAGCACTGGCTCTGCTGACTAACTCCATAGCCCATACGGCATTTCCAAGAAGCTCAGCCTGTCCTGGGTGTCTCTGGCTTCAAAGAGCCACAAAACCTGGGAGAATATCAGCAGTACAAGGACTATTGCCATCGTACCTCCCCACCAGCCAGGCGAGAGGACAGTGTCTCCACGGGTCACGCGTTTCACCTCTGGACTGAGGTTTATTTCCTTTCTGAAGCAAGGATGGGAGGATGCTGCCCTGAAACATTAATTTCTGTATCTCCCTTCCCCCGCAACTCCTTGATTTCCCTCCTCCCCTGCACATCTAATACCTGGCAGGTATTTTCATAATCCCATATTTGTTATTTACTCCAGTTCTCATTTTCTATTTTACAGCCCGGCCACCTGGTCAGAGCCTTTTTAATCTGTATGCAGCGTGCACGGCTGGTGCAGCCTGTGGGAGACCTGTATTTAAAAATGTGCGCTAATATACAACAGCTTGAGGCACAGAAACACAAATGCTTTTTTTTTTCTCCCCCTTTTGGGCCGGCTGCAGTATGAGTTGCTCACACAGACACATGTACTGGGAGAAAGAGAAAGCACCGACCTATACATTGTTTTTCCGGAGCCTTGGAGAGGATCTGTTGAGCCTGGATGAGGATCCAAGGAAGATTTTTCTTGTTCCTTTGTGCGGATTAGGCATTGCCCTATCTACAAGCTGAAGGGAGGAAAAGGGAAGACAAATGTCCCCTGAAATGTAATTGGATCTGGGGATCCAAGTAGGACACTTGTCATTCCATGGGATCTCTTGGATAACAGATGGAGAATGATGGGGCAAGGAGTCTGGGCTGGTGCCGCCCGGAGACACCCGGTAAGGAAAAGCATTTTGCTGTTTCATAGGGCACATAAAATTGACTTATTTTGTACAGACCCAGGAAAAACTGAAAGGCAACTGAGGAGGACGCTTCTCACATGCCACGGGCCAGACGAGACATCTCAGTCGCCCAGACTTACACCAGCAAAATGTCAACAGTTTGGCACAGACCTCCCCGGGCTCCCGCATAAATATAGTGGGGAGAGTGATTCACCTGCATGACGGTAGGAGCGACCTGTTCCTCAGGTTGGGACAGGTGAACTTCACCCTGAAGGTGACTTAAAAGTTATTCTGGGCTACACGGAGCCCTCTCACGTATTTCGGTGTTTACAGGAGGCACCGCGCAGAGAAGGCAACCGTCTGAGCTGCATTTGGCCTCACAGGGGAATACTGGTGCTTAGGGAAAAGCTAACTTTTTTAAAAAGAGCAACAATCCTGACTTTCAGAAGGAAAAGGTAACCTGCAAAATAGGACTGTGACACCAGCACGTCTGCAGAGTGCAGATTCCTCTTCTTTTATGGCTTTAGCTTATGACTTCCCACGATCATTTAAAATCCTAACTCATATTTCTTGTCTGGGTACTAATGATCTGACACGGGAACTCCCACTCTGGAAACCTGAACTCCACAGTATCTCTATTTTTCTGTATTGGTTAATGTCTGGATAGGGAAAAGGGTAATTCTATAATTTGGCAGAGCCATGCATAGCAAAGCACTTCAACAACTACATTACTCCTCTCTACAGGGAATAGAAATATATTTGGCTGCTGGAACATCTGCCCCATTAACCTTAGATTTTCTTTTCTTTTTCTTTTCTTTTTTTTTTTTTTTTTTTTACTATTGACCTCTTTGAAAGAGGTTTAAATTCTCCTTACCTTGAAAGTCCCTGGGGAGGGACTTCACCTGCCGGGCACCAGGATCCATGCGAAACACGTGAGGCATTTATCCCAATCGATAACCTGGCAGCTTCAGATCACTGCGGAAAGAGGTAGGTAACATCTGAGTGGTGCCAGTAAAATACTGGGGAACCTGTGTATTAATCACAATATAATTGCCCAAAGGGCACCTACCGACCCACTTTACCCTCCAGTGTAAGCTATTGTACAGTTGACAGATGATTTTAACAGAGCCTTAGTGGTCACCTGAGGATGGCCAATATATAGTGCTATAAGCCGGAATTTTCATTGCGGCACATAGTTTAAATGACTTTTAACTCTTTGGAAATGCTTCTTTTTCCCTATAATGGAAATATTTACGTTACGCCATTCAAATACTCTAAGGTGTCTTTATTTCTCTTGGCCTGGCTCATAATGGCCTTGTTCAAAAGCATTAAAGTTTAAGGGAAATGAGCTTGGCACCGAGGGAAGTAGGAAAATATTTTTTTCCTCTGGAAGATGGATGTGTTTGCCTCGGGAAGGTGCTCGCTCTGCAATGGCGCGGGCTTCTCGTTTACCCTGCGCAGGGGAGCGTCTCTGCGGCAGATCCAGGGTCTCTCCACATCACTCCAGTGGGGCAGGAAAATAATCGAGAGGGGTCGAAGGCTTGGTCCGAAGAGTTTATCAAAGATTTCACAGTGTCAGAGAGAATCCAATCTGAAGACAGCAATGTTGGACAGTAACTTACGCTATCTGTAGGCAAATGGAGTTATCACTTGCCATTAAGTCTAATAACTCTAGTTAATAATCTGACCCAAAGGCTTGTACTGTTCTCTCTTGCTGGAAAAGCCCAACTGCTTGTCCTGTAACAGTTATTTGGATAAGTTTCTTTGCAACCTCCATAAACTGGTGGGTTTTAGTCTTTGACTTATGGTCTCCTAAAAGCAAATGTCCTCTGTGTAGATTTCCATATGGCTTATATGTAATTGGGTTTTTTTTTTTTCATTATTTTTTAATAGATTGCTACAGAGCAGCGTATTAACCCCAAGGGTCTGCTAACCACAAGCTGGAGATCACTGTCACTTATCTTATCTATTAACCCAGAAAATTGCACATACTAATCCTCATCTAAAACTATCCCCTTTGGGCACCATCCTCTTTAGACTCAGCATTGGAGCCAAAAACTGCCAAAATCACGAACCCCATGGCATAATTATTAACAGAAGTGATGGTTCAGGCAGTGGGTCCAAAGCAGACCATCACTCGTGGGGCTGACAGAAACCCTAAGAGTTCTGAGGCAGGTAATGAAAATGTGTGACTGTGTTTCATCTTTGGCCAAAACACAGAGCAGAACCAAAAGAATATCTTTTTTTTTTTCTTTTTTCCTTCTAGTCTGTGGACAATGAATGTGCACCAGAAAGGCTTTTCCTCCCATGATGATTAATCTTCCCAGCTTTTGAAGGTGTTGGTCATTGCTTCCTGGCTTGCCTTGAAATCCACTCTTAAAAAGCAGCAGGATATATTCATATGATGAAAGAAGGGGTTTTTTTGGTGAAATATGCATTTGTTTCAACGTTATCAGAGGAAAACTAGTCCAGCCCTTCAAGGAGAGCAGAGATTATCACATCTGGGGAAAAGTAGGGGCTGCTGCAGATGCACCAGGATGTCTCTGGATTTGGGACTGACAATGGATGTCACACACAGATGGCTGTCAAATAAATGGAAAATTCGCCCTTTGGGAGCTGATTTTCCTTTAACAACTAAATGGGTCTTTAGTGAGTACCCAGAAGCTGGCAGTTTCGGAAGGCATCGTTCTGGCTGGCTCCTTCTATGACTGGAAAATTCCTGCGATTTGTCAAACAGGGTCCCCTGGCACATTTTTGAGCTGGGCTTGGTCCCTGCCGGCGTAAGAAGAGACTGTCACCTCCTGATTTCTTTCCAAATAGTTCAGATGGCTGCAGACTTGTTAGGAAGCTTTGAACAGCCAGACTTTACCTGAAAAAAGAGAGCAGATCCTTGTGCTCTAAACGACCTGAGATAAAAACACTGTTATTGAAAATCATTTTTTCTTTCACTTTTCTTAGCCAAAACTACTCACCAAGTTCATCACCGATTTGTCTGCAGCTCTGGTCAGCCTGAACCGCATTTTCTGACAAATCAACTCTTTTTTTTTTTTTCTGAAAATTATTCTTAGACATTTTCCACTTGGGATCTTATTTCTGAAGCCATCTAAAATAGGATGTTGCTCCACATTCACAACAGCAAATTCATTGCATTCTTGTGGCCCTTATCTCACTTAAGTAGGGGAAAATGGAATACAGTCACTCTGATGGTGCCGATTTTAATGGAGAAAAAAAATAAAAGCTTGTGCAGGCTGCTACATTAGTCACAAGGTGTTACCGGAAAGTAATAAACTAGAACTGTTTCTGCTCTTTCATCCATGCACCTTATGTTATGTTTCTGATTTTGTACTATTTTTCATCTTGTTTTATATTTTCCCTGGTACAGAAGAGGTAAGATTGTCAAGTCGTAGAACTTTACCATAATTAAGCAAGATTCCTCCTCTCATGAAAGCTCATTCCTACTCAATTCTGGTTGAAGAGACATAGGATGGATTGTTATCTCAGACGTGAATAGTTTTTTCCCATTTTTTTTTTTTCAGAAAATTGATAATTCTGACTGAGAATTTTATATTGTGCAAATGTCTCTCTCTCCCCTGCCAACAGAGAACTGCCATTTGAATTCTCAGCGAGGCTTCCATGCATCCCTGAATGTGAGTCTTAATTCAGATAATTAATATCTTGGATGGATGAATGCGGAGTTAAAAGAAAAATCAGTCAGACCTGCAGATCGGTGCATGATGGTGCTTCTCAATTCAGAGGTTTGGGGGCTAAATATGCTATTTTCTGTGGTTTGAATTTGGCTGTAGCTGCATTTCAATGGCTTCATAGGCAGGGCGAGGCGGCCACCTTCTCTGCATCTGCCATTCACTCCTGCCTGCTAAAGAGAGGAGGGGGCTTAATAGACCCTCAGTTTGCAGGTTTAGCACGTAAAAATTAGCACATGAAAACTGTATTCCGGCACAGCACACACGAAATGAAATCGGGGCAAAATCCACTACGAGTTTATCTGTTCTTGGTACTTGCAGCCTGCAAAGCTCTTCCTTGGCAGCACAAGATGGTCAATAGATGCTGCTGGGATCACCTGGAGGAGGAGGAAGGCTGTGCCAAAGAGCCATACCTTAAACATGTCTTTCTACACCTTTATCACCTCCTCTATACATTAGTTTTCTCGCACCGTATATAGGTTGGTGCTCCATGCTGTGGCTGGAGGGAACTTAGTCTGTTGGCTGAAGTCATCCTGGCTATATATCCTCCCTCTCGAGGTGACAGTGCCACGGTTGTATTATTATTACAATTTAGCCTTTCAAGTATCTTATTAGAATACCTCCTGCCAATCCTGGTAATCCATCAGCACATGGGTCGACTCTAACAAGCAATCATGCTTTTCACTCCGTGTTCCTTAAGTAACACGAGGCAACAGCACACTCTCCGAGGTTAAAAGCAAGCTGCTACGTACGCCGGGAAACTGCAATCCACTTTCACATAGCAGATAACGAAGTTCCTAATTATCTAGGCTTCTCAGGAGCCTCGTGTCCTCCGCTTGTATTTCTAAAACTGTAAAGTAATCAATATCAGACAGACTCTTCTGTCCTGAGTCGTTACAGGCCATCAGGGATTGTTTTGCTCGTTCTCCCTGCGTGTGGATGAGCCCTGCTTCGAGAAAGTCGAGGGCTGCGGTTTGCATAATGTATCAGCCAGTTTAAATGTATGGATTTTCCCGTATCTGATCGCAACCAGATAAAACGGCGGTTGCTGCAGTGGGCCTGACAGCCTACACGCATCTAAGCCTTTAAATAGACGCTAGACCTCGCCGCTTGCAGGTGAGGAAAAGCAGGGAGAGGGAAGATGCCTCAGAGGCTTTTTTCCTCCCCAAAACGTTCCCTGCTGGTTCACGTGTGGGTAAGAGCCCGGGGTGGGAGCAGCCAGCAGCCGTCCCACGCAGCGTGAGCCCCCCGTTCCCGGCGGGTGGTTCGGCAGCTCCTAAGATCAGGCTTCAGAAAGCCGAGCAGCAATTGAGGCTCCGCGCCACGGTAAAAGTGTCAGAAATCTTTTAAGTGAGCGCCGAAAAGACGGCACCTTGTTCTGTCAACTGCCGGGCTTGTTCTTTCCGAGGTAAAGGGTTCAGTCCTTTTTCAAGCTGGCAATTTCAGCAGGTTTTGTTGTCACTATCTGTACTTTGTAGTAGCTATCAACAAAGTTTAGGCATGGAGTTTACACGCTGAAGCTGCCCTGTTTTAAGGACGCATTTAAATGTACTATCCCTTTCCACTTCAATGAAACAAGACTGGGTTGTTGGTTCTTCTCCTCTCCTCTTTCTCCCCCAAAACTAACTCTGTTAACTCTGAAGCTGTCTACCAGCAATACAGAGCCTTTCCTCCATCTGCCTGCTCTACCCTTTCATGGCTGCGATGCCCAAAAATGAGAGGTTTGAGTGGTTCTGAGAGTCAGAGAGGGCTTTCTGGCTAAGAACTGGAGTGCTATTCCAGCACGAGAGACATCCCAGCCACTCCTGCGGCCTGAACGGGAGTGTTTTTCTACAGTGAGAGTTGGGGGGGGTGTGTGTGTGGAAATCAAGCTTTCTTGAAAAAATAGATTGGAGGCTTGAGCATAATTATCTTGCCAAACTCTTTTGCCTCGAGTATTATCTATCACTCTGTAGTTTTCTTCCTCGCAGAAAGGTAGATATTAAATTCTATTTTTCTTATGGCCATAAAAAAAAGTAATTTTCTCCAAATTATTTCTTGCAGTCCTGCTAAAAACAAGAATCATAATGCTGCAGGACCCCCATCTTTCCAGTAATTACACTCTGCCTCCTAACTCCTTCAACACCAATTTCTCAATTTATTTGGCTTATGTCTGGGACTGCAGTCATACACAGAGACTGGGCTCTCTGTCTTATTATTACACAGACTAAATTGCTTTAAAAATGTAATTAAACATTTACCTTGAAGACAATGCTTTGTCTTCTTTAAGAAGAACGATATCTTAATTTAACCTAATTTGGAAAACCTTTAATTTCTAAGCATTTACCTTCAAGACAATGTTATGCCAAACACAAAGCAAAACAAAAAGATTTCTTAATTTAACTTAATTAAAAGATAAGCCTTCAACTTTGCTATCACTGCGGTATATAAAATGGAGAACGAGGCACAGCCTTTCGGTTTGTTCAGAACTGTCTGTTTTATTATCCCTTTGGTTAGTTCTCGGCTGTCGATTTTATTATCCCGCTTGATGCCCCCAAATCCTCTTAGAGAGCAGAGCCATCTAACCTTTTCGGTCCTGGGGCCATCTGTAAGAAGATCAACGGACCACCACTGCAACAGTGGAGGTCCTTGGTTTGCTGGGGTTTTGTTTGTTGGGTTTTTTTTAGAAGGCTGAGACAAAATGCAGCCTGCTGCTTGAGGTCTCCCCAGGGACGAGGAGATGGGAGGGGGGTGAAGGATTATTTCCATTCAGTTGGAGGCTGAGGCAGGATGGTAGGTGTTGGGATGATAGAAGCCCATGGAGCGATGGTCTCTTGCTGGTCCCTGAGGGACCACTGATGAAGACACGAGGTAGGTCAGCAGTAAAAGCCCTCCCAACTGCATTGATGCTCCAAATAATGGAGACAGCATCTGGCTTTTAGGCCTCTCCCCCTTCTGAGCTGCCCTGCAAAGGCGTGCAAAGCAGCAAAACCAAACCATCCTTTGCAAGGAGCTCCCCTGGGCTCCAAGGAGCTTGTGGAGCATCTGCCGCTCTCAGCAAGGCTCCGGTGCGACCTGCCAAAATGGAGCGGCCAAATCCATTCCCCTCTCCCTGGTGGTGCCGCTCCGGGGTTGGGAATGGAGAGCAGCCGTGCGGAGGGCTTGGAGATCCTCCACCATCTGCTCCGGAGTAAACCCAGCCCTACACGGCGGTGGGAGATGGTGCCCGCGTCTCCTTCTCGCTCAGGGTGGACTGGTCCTGCCTGTGAAACCACGGGGGGGGACGGTTCGGTGGGCACGTTTCAAAACCCAAGTAATCAAGATGCAAATTTGCCTCTGAGGGCGGTTGCCTTCAAGGTCCACCGGGCAGCCACCAGACAGCTTAAAAGCACAAGGCTTGCTTTTTAGTGTTATTTTGACTCGATGAAAACCTGCTGCGGGTGTAAGGAAGGGTAAGGCAGGATGATGGCCGGCCTTGGGCACAGCCGGGTCGACAGCGGCTCCCGAGCCCGGCTCCTAGAGCTGCTCTGCCACCTGCTTTGTATCACTTATGGCACTTTTCACAGGAAAATGACAACACGACTGATTCTCAGCTCAAAATGTGGGGCCCTGCAACATACAGACCCCACAATCGGAGCAGGTGTTTCTTTCCTGTGGCGTTAGTTATTTACGAGGAAGGAGCTCGCTCGGCACAGGAAGACGCAAACAGCAGATGATTCCTTTCCTCCCAGCTCCTTTCCAGCCTACAAAATGTTCTCTTTTAGCTCTTCCAAGTTTAGTCACAGCAACGCTTCGGTGGTGGCAGTTCACCCTTTCCTGTGAGCCTCCTCCTGCCACAGCTCCTCTCTCTCACAGCACCCAAAAACCATCTCTGGTCACCTCCAGCTCCAGTCACCTCCAGCTCCTTTTCTGAGCGGTTTTGGGTGCCTTTGGTTTTGGGTGGTGCCCTTTTTTCCTCTTCCATTGCTAATTCTGTAGATTTTGGGGTTTTTTCTAACATTTATGAGCAGAAACCCTTTGGTTTCTCCTCTATAGCATTACCTCACAGAGTGACTGTCACATTCGGTTAGTTCTTGTACGCTACATTGAAGGTTAAGGTGTGTGATGAGGATACAAGTATTGGGGATTCAGATGAGCTTCACGGCACTTGACTTTGGGCTCATAAACCCCAGGAAGGACAGTTTTGTGTGCAGGAAGGTGCTTCCCAAACCATCTCCAGCCCCACTGTGGGGCCCCAGCTCCTGGTCAGGGATGAGCCACCACACCAGGGCCATGGGGCATGGTCCCTCCTGGGGTCTTTGACCCTGGGGCACAAGCCAGCCGTCGAGGGGCAGGCTATGGGCACTGTACAGGTAAATTCAACCCTCCTAGAGCTCTCACAACAGCTGAGGCGAACGGAATGCACTACCTGCTGCCCCCCCAACACCGACCGAGCCCTCACGGCTCTCTGAGCCCATCTGTGCCCGCAGCCCCTATTTAAAGGAGCGGGTCCCCTGTCCACCAATCGCAGCGGGGATGGGGACATTCCTGGCAGCCAATGGAAAGACGGATGGAGGAAAGGGGTGGGGCGAGGCGCTCCTCGAGCTCGAGACGGGCAAGTGTGGTAAACAAGCGGGCGGGTCTCCCGGTTTTCCTGGCGTTTGGAAGAGCCAACGGGCGCGGCCAGGCTCCAGCAGCCAGCCAATAGGAAGCGAGGGCGGAGCGCGGCCAGAGGGGGCGAGCAAGGACCTGGTCTGCTGATTGGCTGGCGAGGCGCCCCGAGTGACCGTTGGCAGGCGGAGGGGCGGGGCGAGGGGCGGGGCTGGCGGCGCTGTCGCAGTGAGCGGCGGCGGCGGGTGGTGCGGGCAGCGCGTCCCGGCGGGTCCCCTTCGGCGGGGAGGAGAGGCGGGGCGGGGAGGTGGTGAAAAGCAGAGGCCTCTAAGTAGCTTGGTGCAGTTAGGTACTTCCCTCCTGGATGCTTGGACGGGCAGGAGAGAGGAGCTGCTCCCTGGAGAGCCCGGTGGGCAGCCTGCCTCTTCCTCCTGGTGATTTAGCGGGGGCTTTGCGAGCGCTGACAGCAGCGAGGGGTTCTCGCTTGTGAGGTGCGCAGGCAGGGCTGAGAAGATTTGACTCCCTGTAGGACCCAGAGAGGCTTGGATTTGTCAGAGGGGTGAGTAAACAGGGCTGGGGGCAGGCAAGCGTCCGCCGAGCGGGTGTGACGGCGTGTTTTGGGGGGAGAGCGCCGAGTCTACCCGAAGGAATAGGGGTGATTTGGGACTTGTAGACACGTCTTTCAAACGTGTCGTGCTTTTTGAAAGTGGTCCTGCTTGCTTTCTGTCGTGGGCTGAAAGTTGGGTTCTGTCTCTCCCAGCGCACATGAGATGCGTGGGGAATGAATAACTCTTAACAGCGAAGCAGAGATTTGGGAGAAACGGGGGAATTCGCCGCGATCGATTTAGCAAAACCATAATCTATAGGGTTTTTTTTAATTATTTTTTTTTCCCCTTCAAGAAACTTAGCCCCAGCCGAGCTTTCCGCCTGGCTTGTTTGCAGCCTCATCGTCCCCAGCCCTCTGCGGGCAAAGGCAGCCCTTGGCAGCCTGGTGAGGAGCAGCCCCGTCCCTGTCAGCCTGCTCTGTCCCTGGGCACCCTGCCCCTCCCGGATCCTCCCCTTGGTCCCAGGGCTGCCCCGCCAGAAGAACCCGGGGCTGTAGGGGATGGTGTCGAGCTGGGAGCTGCTCGCAGGGTAGAGAGTTGATGGCTACTTCGGAGAGAGAGTGTGGCTGGAGGGAGGGGGACCGGCTGGGGGAGGCGGCAGACCCTCCGGGACAAAGGCTCATGACGCCGGTTGCATCCTTCTTGGTGTTGAATGAAGGCGTTCTTATCTTCCCCCGCCTCGCAGGGAATGCTGCAGCATGAACCCACCGCCTAGAGAGAAGGGATCGCACCTCCTCGGCACCGCTCCCTGAGCCAGCCCGACAGCAGCGGGGGAGCCTGCCCGGGGCGGGGGGGGGACTGTCGCCGGGAGCAGCCCGTCCCCAGCCCTGCCGCCCGGCTCCGGCGGGATGCGCTCGCCGCCGCCTTCATGCCGGAAGGGGGGACGGTGAACCGCCGCTCCGCGCCCTGCGAGCCACCCCGGGCAGCGGCGGGGCCCCGCGGCTCAGCCCGCTCCGGAGCCATCCACGTGTCACCCGCCGGCGGTCCCCGCTGAGGGCGCCCGCTCCAGCCGGTGGTGGTGGGGGGGGGACACCCCTGAGCCTTTCGCCGCAGAAGCCAGGCGGTGCTCCCCGGGGGTGACGGCGGAGCCCGCCCGGCCGCCGCGATCCGGTGCCCCATGGTGGTGCTGCGGAAGCTGCCGGGGATGCCGGGCTGGCCGGCGGCGCTGGGGCTGCGGCTGCCGCAGAAGTTCCTGTTCCTGCTTTTCCTCTCGGGCCTGCTCACGCTGTGCTTCGGGGCCCTCTTCCTCCTGCCCGATTCCTCCCGCTTCAAGCGCCTCTTCTTGCCCCGCCGGGCCACCGCCTCCGCCTCCTCCTCCTCTTCTTCCTCCGCCTCCTCCTCCTCCGCCTCCTCCTCTTCCACCCGCGACACCGACCTGCCCCGCAGCCCCCCCGCCGCCGCCGAGCCCCGCCACGCCAGCCCAGCCGCCCCCCGTCGCCTCCGGGAGAAGCTCCGCACCGCCGCCCGCATGGCCGGCCCGCCCGCCCACACCGCGCCCGGCTCCCGGCAGCAGGTGCAGGGCGGCGAAGGGCGAGCCGAGCCCGCCACCGGGGCTCCCCCGGCTCGGGAGACGCGAACTCCGTTCCGCTTCGACTACCAGCGGTTCCGCCGGAGCCTCCGACACCCGGTGCGGGGCAGGCGGCCCGGCGAGGACCCCGAGACCCGCGCCCGCAGGATGAAGATTAAAGAGGTGAGGAGACCCCGCGCCGCCCTCCCCTCGCGGCCATTTCCCCCCCCTCAGGCAGCCCTCGCCTCCCCTCACGGCCGTGTCTCCCCTCAGTCAACCCTCACGGCCCTGTTTAC
>JAOXJK010000009.1:3811931-3828650 GCA_025774025.1 Xenus cinereus
ATAGCCATGTCCCCCCTTAGTCAACTCTTATGGCTGTGTTTCCCCCTCAGTCAGCCCTAGCCTCCCCTCACAGCCATGTATCCCCCTCAGTTAGCCCTCATAGCCATGTCCCCCTCACAATCAGCCCTTGCTTCCCCTCATGGCCATGTCCCCCCGTCAGTCAGCCCTCATGGCCGTGTCCCTCCTCAGTCAGTCCTCACCATCCCCTCAAGGCCATGTCCCCCCTCATAGCTATGTCTCCCCTCAGTCAGCCCTCACCTCCCCTCACAACCTCATCCTCTCCTCGTTGCCCCCATTCTCCTCACACACCCCTCACTTTCCCAGCCTTGCCTCCATTTCCCACCCAGGCTCCCCTCGTGCCCCTTTCTCCCTCCTTTTCCCAAGACAGGTGACAGGAATTGGGGGGTGCCCCCTTCCGTGGGGGCGTCCATCATGGCCCCGCGCCTGTGAGGTGTCGGCGGGCGCACATGGCTGTCAGCGTCAGCACACACAACTCCTCTCACCGGAGAGGAAACGTTAGGGCAGCCTGACAGGGTGTGACTGGAAATTAAAGAGCTGAAATTAGGTAAAGGGAAATTTCAGTCTGGTTATTTATTAGGGAAACAAAAAAAAAAAAACCCAACTTGCTTGGCGGGAGGTGTCTGCTTTGTGCAAGAGGGTGTTGGTGCGAACCTGGGGTGTCGGTGCAAACCCAGCCGTTTAGCACAAAAGCTGGTGGATGATGAAACTTGCGCTGGTCCGTGGGGATGGAGGGACAGACGGGATGTGCCCTGGCAGATGTCGGGGAGGAGGCGTGGGGCTGGCTCTCCCTGTAAATCCTGTTGTCGCTCCGGGTGGAGCTGGCTGGGGACTTGTTGCCCGCTAACAGCGACCTGCCCTCGCTTAGACCCCGACGGGGCTACGGGGGTGGAACGGGGCAGAATTTGGCCCGGTGCCTCCCGTTCCTGCATAAAAGCCTGGCAGCCTCGTGAATGTTGCAGAGCAATCTGTGACCTAGTTAACCAAGAGCTATAGATTCCGTGTAGTGTTTGATTGTGTTTGTCGTATCTTTTGCTATGATGGATAACCAACTTGGAGTGAATTTTGGTCTAGTAAGAGGTGCCAATAAGTGAAATGCACAGATTTAATTAAGCAGAGTATAAATTTGCTGGGTTGGTTCCCTTGCAGAGGTGCAGGCATTCAGCAAAGATGCTGTCCCAGGTTGAACAGAGAAGGAAGTTAAAGAATAATGCACCGAGAGCTTCCATCCACTGTAACCTCTGTTTTAAAAACAGTTTTTTAAAGCTCTGCTCCTGGTGTCTCTGTCAGTCGTTAAAACAAAGGTTGAACCATGGGTAAAATTCCAACTTCCCTGCCAGGCAGCCAGACACGGATGGGATGCTGGGTTTCCTTAGGATCCCGGGCACGGGGAATGATTAAGCCATGCTTTCGTTCTGCATCTCAGCTGCAGGGTGTCCAGAATATTCCATTACCCGGCCCTCTCGTGTGCTGGGGAGTCACGGAGTGTGTGCTGGGATACGTTGCAGGCTCCCGCCTTCAAGGTATGCTTAGGGTGGCGCGGCAGCCGTGAATAACCCGGCTTCCTCTCTGTACAAACAAATCAAATTGGAAATCAAATTTATGAAAGCTAGTGGAATTCAGTCCTTTATTTGTAGTTAATTATTTTTTAAATATGGGATTATTGCAAGTTGTATGGATTCAGCCCCATCTGTTTGTAACAGCCGTAATCAGAGCCGGGTAGCAGAGTTAGATTTTTCAAGGATGAGAATCCATAAATACTGGTTTTATGCTGACGGCTAATTACTCTTCAAACAGAACCCTTATTCCTTAAATGTGCCTGCACTTCTATTTATTCAGAAAGAGAGAGAGAAACAAATATGGTGCTGAGATACGAGACCGAATGTGTAGAACAAGGGACGGTGGTGCAGCTTGTGGAAGAGATAAGGTGTGTCTTTTTTTTTTTTTTTCCCATTTGCGAATCAAAAGGACATGAAGAAAACAAACCAAGAGAGGTTAGAAGACAAATACTAGATAGAAAGAATCAGATGGGCAAAAAAAATTTGCAAGGAAGTCAAGTTACGATACAGCATTTGGGTTAGCAAATACTCTTCACATGATGTGAGAGATGCCAGCAGGGGTTTGCTGGCCGTTTTAAGGTGGTGTGTGCAGTAGCAGCAAGTAGCTTTTTCCTCCTCCTTATTCCAGAGCTTTAAGCTCTGTAATTTGTTAAATGTGTTCCAAACTGTCCTGGTACTTTAAGTTTTGGTTGGGTTTTTTTTTCCTCCCCTTAGGCCATTCTTATGGGTGAGCACCTCTATAACAGGGAGGATGGATATAGATGGGACTTGTTGATTATTTTTTTTCCCCCGACTGTCTGCCAGAGCCTAGATGATGAAAGCCAGGAGAAGGAACTGGTACATGACCAAAGACCAGGGCTGATGCCCAACCTAGAGATTTGGAACTGTTTTTTCATAGGACCCTTCAATCTGAGCAGGATTCTGTTCTTTCCCATCCAACCTCTAAGCTGCTTGATGCTTCAGCCAAAGAGGGTGTGTCATTAGGTTCTTAGCTGTTATGTGTGGAAAGTGTTGATTTTTTTCTGCTTAAAAGATAGTGTTGTCCAGAGTGTGAAACCCACCACTGTGGTGTCTCCCACTTTACTGCTGTTTGGGAAAGCTCTGAGCAGGGCTGGGGGTACCGGAGCTGTTTGCAGATTGAGGGAGTCTGGCCTTGCATGCTTTGAATGCTGGGTTTCCTGGTAGTGCAGAAAGGAAAAGAGGTGGATTAGCAAACTGAAATGGCACGTAGAAGTCTGTTAAAAGAATTAAGCGCTGCAGTGAGCTGAGCTGATGTGTGTATGCAGGTATGCTGCTTTGCACTGGGGGGTGACTTGGCAGAGTGGCAGACTTCTTAGGTTCGACTTACCTTTTTAAAGACAAATCCAGAGTCAATAAAGCACTTGTTTTCCTGAACAAGAGAAAAAGAGAGCACCTGTACTGCACAGAGTGCTTACTGCAAAAGGTCACTGGTCACCTGGAGGATTGCCTGGGATATACTGCTGTGCATTACTGTGGGCAGCTGAGGACTGGGGGCACTCTGACCTTTTGAAGAAAACTGCAATAAAACCAAATAACAATCTCCCCATGCTACAGATTGGGGAAATATAAAAGGGCCTGGGATTCTTCATCTCTTAAACTGACCTCTGAAAAACGTATTAGCTCTGCAATTGATCAGTCATGCATGACTTCAGGGAATAGCTACTTTTTTTACATGTGCCAAATACTAATCACTGATGTTCAAAAAAAAAAAAAGAGAGAAGTGGTTGTAGTCGGAAAGTGACTGCAGAAATGCCACAGTGGGATTCCATATTTATTCGCTCTCAACAATTTCCAGATCAAATTGGCTCAGTGCAAAGTCAAAATGATTTCCCCTCCAACTGCCACTACTGCAAACTCAGCCTCAGATCTGGGAAAATCAGACCGTGTGGTTTCTGCCTTTTGCATCATAACCAGTAATAAAGATTTTGCTGTTGGAGCTGAGCTGACAGTTTTGCTGATGATGGATGAAGCAAAACAGAGTGCTTCTTGCTGTAGTGTTGCTGTGTTGGCTTCATGGGTCTCACAGGTAGGGAGGCGGTGGGGAGAGAGGGAACAGCATTCCTCTGAAGTATTTTTATAGCAACCCTACTAATGCCATCCAGTGCTTAAGGACAACTGCTGTAACCAGCTGAACCAGAAAGTGCCCATCAATGAAATTAAACTAGCGAGGTTACTTCCAGTCATGAGATGTGAGAAAAATGTGAACAGTGAAAGAGACTTACTGGTTTTTCTTTTCCTCCTGGGGTGCAAAAGGCAAGTTTCCTTCCCTGATGTCTGAGAATACCTAATACCTTAACTTGACAGTGTCCTTTGTCCCTTTCAAATAAGGGAGTATGTCAAATACAGGCAGGTTTTAGTCCTCTGCTGGGATTGTACCCTTGGGTTTGACACATGCATTCATTTCCTCTGGATTAGTAATACTGAAGCCTATTTATTTTACAGTGCAGTTCTCTTCATCCTGGCTTTTCTCCCTGTCTCCACCTTCATTTGCCTCACCTTGCTGTCTGCTGTCCTCTTTTAACACAGCTCTAAAGATGTATTTGCTTTTGAAAATCAGAGCCCAGGGGGAAGAAGGCCATCAGAGTCCGTGTACACAGTTATCCCGAATCACTCTGCAGATAACAGGCACCTATTAAGGTAGATCAGTCTTTTAAACACAAATATCTTGGCAGTTTGTCACTAAAAGATAATTGGCAAGAAACAGGAATGTTATCAGGAGCTCAACTTTCGTGGAGAGCTACTTGGTGCTGGTTGCTGAGTTCCCTTTGTGTGGATTTGAGGGTCCTGACCGCAGTGAAAAAGCAGGTGGTGTTGGGGCAGAGCTGGGAAACGCTGCTCCTTCTCCTTCTGAATTTGTGCCGCAGCCCTGACCCCTGGTGGGAGAAGTGTCTGGTCGTTCCATCTCTCACACCTTCCTGGAGGCAAGCGCTGGTGATCCTCAGGAGATTTTACGTGGGTGCATGAGCACCGGGAACTGGATCGTGAAAGCTGGGCTCAGAACAGTTCTCAGTCTGAGTTAGAATTAGGCTGTTGGTACAATACTGGGAATCACATTATCAGTTGTCCCTCAGCCATCTCATTTCTGAAACCGGCAGTAAAAAGGTTTCAGACATCTCCCTCTCCCTACGCTGTGCAACTTCTATTCTTCCATTTGGAACAAATGCCTTTTCTTTGTGTAATCTGGGGATGAAGAGCTCTACAAGCAAATAATGTAATCTGTCAGTGGCTTCGGTACGTGAGTTGCACCGTGCACAGTTTGAGATGGAAGCGCAGCTCCCCATCCACATCTTTCTCACCGAGGCCCGTGGAAAACATCTCATCCTTTGTGCTGGTCAGATGTAAATCCAGTGACTTCCAGCAGACTTACTTTGGGCACTGGGGGTAAAGAAAACTGCTCTCAGTAAAATACTTATTATGTTGGACTAGAATGATGATCTCAAGCCAGTCAGGTCTACTGCGATCGGATCATAATTCTTTCTCTGGGGTAGAAATACCTTTGCAATGAGAGAATTTCTCTGCAGTTTGAAGCACTGGCTGGCTCCAGGCTTGCTGGAATTTTCCTTTGCTCCATGCTCCTTCTCATGTATTTATTTACTGAACCTGTGAAAAAGGATACTGTACTGTAAATCCCACAAATGGTGCATACAGTGTGGTTTTTTTGCTTCAGTAGCCTCCGGTGGGTTCATGCAAAGAAAATTTAGACCTAACCTGTCTCAGCCTCTTTCGGCTATAGAGTATACAGTTAATTGACTAAAAATATACTTGTTCTGTTGGCATAATGCATGAGTATAGCAAATACTTCACATGCTGTGATCTGTGCTACAGTGCTGCTTGCCTTGGAGATGCCAATGATACCTTAGTGCTCGCTATTACTGATATTACTCGAGCTGAGGGTATTTTGGAATTTAGAAGTACAGTGCAATTTGAAGACATTTGTTCTTATCTACCAAATCTAGCGCTGAAAGCACTTGTTCCACAACAACTAAATTTGGTGCCCGACTAGTTTATAAACTGCCACTTAAAGACAATGCAGTATTCGCACAACAGCAAAATTGTTGGAGTTTGTACCTCTCCAGGCAAATTGCAGATAATGGCTGGATGCAAGTGCTGGACATGGTGAAATGAGTTTCCAGGACACACAGCAGCCTGTTGTGCAGGACCTACAACCTGCTGAATTCCTGCAGTAAATACACACAAGCTCTTTGAAAGGTCTCAAATATAAAGAGAAGGGTTGGTACCAGAGGTGGGTCAAGCTCCTGTCACCCCCTTTGCTCTGCCATCAATCTGAGGACTGTGTACATGCAGTTGTGCAAATATTTACTGAAAAGCAGTCACCTCGGTTAAGATTCCATCTGTCCAGCCAAAATATTTATAGACTCCTGATTAACTTTTTAATCAACAATGAAATCTGCCCCTTAATGGGGGAAAGATTTTTGTGTTCTTTCCTTTGGATCTGTATGCGAGGCTTAACCAGATGATGTTAATCAATCGTATTTGTTTTACTCTATTAGTCTATTGTTTAGATTGTTTATAATTTTGTTTTGATGTTTTTAAAATGTTTTTCAGTATTTAAAACAATTCAGATTTAGATGGGAGGCTGAGGGGGGAAAGGAGAATGTGTCTTAGATGAGTCTGTCATTTAGTTCTGAATATATAACTGACATGAAGCTGTCAAAAGGAGAAAGCAGGAAAGAGTATTCACTTCATTGGTGGGAAAAGGAAATCTTGTGCTTGGAGCATTCTAATTCTTAAACTTAGGAAAGAGACTAAATTTACATTCCCCCCAAAAAGTACTTTTCACTGAGCGCCGCGAATGGATTTGGCATGAGGAATGAACACACTCCCATGATTGCTGTCTTTACTGCGTATCCCCTTGGTCCTCAGTTCATCATATGACACAATATTTTGGAAGGGCTCCAGAGGAGCTGTCATGGGCAGCGGGGTCAGTGATCCGTGCGTAATGCGAGTGTGTTGTGCATGATGGACCCAAACCACTGTAGGAAAGAGAGCGCAGTGGGAACACTGAAGGTCTGGATAATAAACATCCTCAATTTATGGGACAGGAGTGTTACTCATTTGTACTCTTACTAAAGGAGGCAGAGCATCTACTGTTAATTAGAAGAGGACACTTGGTCCCGGGTTCTGTTCCTAATGGCAGATTCATGGTGTCGCTGTATGGATTCAGTACGCACCACTGTAAAATGGGCACAATTGTTTTTATCCCTGATCCGGAAAGTTAGTATGTGGCAAAACTCTTTCCTCTCGGGCAGTTCAGCATTCCTGGGAGGACACTGGACTGTAAGTAATGGCTAGAGGTTGCACTAAAATGAAGTGACTTCAGTGTTTCCCTTTTGCATCTACTTGTCTTGACAGCAAGGATGCAGAGTTCTCTGTGTAGTGTGTGTGTATCTGCTGTGCACTAGAATCAAAAGAGAGATCTCGACGGCCTTTGAAAAAGGAAAGTGTGCTCTTAAGACTTCCTTCTTCCCTTAGCAGAGAGGTAATGGAGCCTGGCTCTCTAGGAATAGGAGTTCTGTGTGCTGAAACCCCTATCCGTCCTTAGATCCCCCTCATGCAATTCGTGACTTTCCCCATCCCTCTGAAGCTCCTTCAGTGTCACCCATCCCTGCCCAGAGGTGTCTGTTGCTCTTCCCGGTGTCCCCTCTCAGCTGCGTGGGCCGGAGGCAACCATCCAGCTCGGGGTGCGTGGTACCCATCCCTGCCCGCTGCTTAGTGGGCTGTGGCTGAACAAAAAGGGAGCTTGTGCTGCTCTCCTGCCTTCAGTGGGGCACTCTGTGGGTCCCTCCTCCACTCTGCCGGCAATTTGCACTGAACTTTAGTTTCTTTGTGACCTTTACCCTCTGTCAAACCCGATTTGAAGTTTTCCAGCTCAGAAGTTACCGGGGAGGATGGGCAGACGACAGCCGAGCAGAAAACGGTTCCCGGGCTTATTTGAGCTAATTGTTCTGATGGTTGTGATTGAGTGGGAGCCAAGAACTCATTAGTTCTAATCTGGCCTCCAACACTTCTATTGCATGGCCGTAGAGCTGTTGTTATATTTCTCTCTCTTAGTTTATTAGTGGATAGAACGATAGCCTAAGAGTGAGGCTGCAAAGAATAATAAATGCAAGAGATTTAGAAATTCTACAGCATCTCATCACGCCAACAGCACTTGCACAGAGCGATGATATACAGTGAAGCTGTATGTTCAGAGCATCCCAGAGAATGTCTCTTCTCTAAGAGCGGGTACTTGCTTCAGAGGAAGTCAGTGACAGAATTCCCACTGATTTATGGAGCAGGATGGCTCCGAAGACTGTCTGTACTGAGAATTGGAACCATGTTAGTAACGTCCGAGCAAACCGTGTTTAAAGCAGGGTTCTTGCTCTAATTGTGTTAACATGATTTCCCTGGGCAGTAAAGAAAGTGCATAACCATGTACTTCGCAAAGTAACAAAAGATAATTATAACGTAATCACATTTCATCCATCCTGAAACCCTTCTGCTGTCTGGGTTAGCCAGCATAGCTCACAAATAAAATGCTTCCAGTGGAAATGTGGATGTTTCTGGCTCCTCTGCCATCTAAGCCTCCATTTTTCCTGTGGAATTATCTAGGAAGGACACATATTTATGTTGGTAGTTCAGTATTGTGCTAGATGAACCCAAACAAATCCTTGGCTGATTTCTGGGGCTGTTTTGGCTTTCTTGAAGGCCTTCCTCCAATAGTGATACCATATTAGGATTCCTCAGTCCTGAAACATCAGAGTTGTATTTGATTATCTTATCCACCAGACATTTGTTCTGTGTGTTAGTGAGCCCTCCAACAACCAGAACATTGTCGCTGCTGGCTGTGGATCTGCCCACTCTCATCAGTGGCTGCACAGCAGAATAATTCCAAAGATTGATTTTTTTGAAAGGCAGCTCCTTGGCTGGTGTAGGATAAAGCTGTAGACAGCTGTCTTCTGCTGCTTTTACTTCTGGATTTCAAAGACCTAAAGAAATAAAATTTTGAGTTGAATATTAGGTTGAAATTTGGGAAGTGAAACAGGGTGGAAGCTTGTTGCTTAGGTCTTGGGAGGAAGTGTGGCCAGAGCAGTGCTGTGGGAGCCACTTCTACACCGGCAGGGACATGGAGTCTGTGACCTAAGAGGTGTCTTCTGTCTCTAATTTTGATGAATCTCTATGTTTCTCTTCTTTACTTTATTACCCAGATCTCTTAACTTTCCATTTCTTGCTTTATCCTTTCAGCAGTTCATTAATCATCATTGTGTGATGACTGTCCAGTGCGGGACTGGAATGATGCCAGGGCCAAGCCCTGGTCCCTCTTGTGATGGGAGGTCAGGCTAAATGAGAGCGAGTCCCCTTCATCCTGCCAGCTGAACTCTAACATTGTTCTAACATCCGCTCCACCAACTTCATTGTTATTAAAGATCCAGTATTTGCAACCTGATTTGTATGATTTATTGTTGACTGAGGGACTCTTGGAAGAGTTTATCAGCTTCTGGCTAATAAATTTGCTACTGTGGTCCAAGAATTTCTTACGACGCTTTTGTAAGGTGACAACTCTGACATGAGGCTCTAGGAAAGCTGTGAGCAAGTTTCTTGTGTCTGTTATTAGCTATTACCTTTGATAAATTATTGGGCTAATCTCTGCTGACTGCTTAATGCTTGAGAATTGCTCTGTTCCTCTCTTCAGAAGTTCAAATCACAAGTAACTCTTGAAAGGGGAGAGGACAGCAACGCTCCAATCTGTCCCTCCGAGCAAGGACTACAAAGACAGATGGGCAGCAGGTGAACCAGCAAGAAATCATTAAACTAAACTCATCCTCCCAGATCTCTCCTGTTAAGCCATCCAAGTGTGAGATAAAGCAGGAGGTGTGCTGGCAGTTCTCGACTTCCCTCTTTTCTCCTCTTCCAATGTTTGGACTGAGACAAAGACAGTTTCCAAACAGATGTTTCTTCTGCTCCCTAAGTCCGTTCTCACAGTGCAAAACAGGAGCGATGCAGGGTAACTCTTGGCCTGTATTTACTTTTTTTCTTTCTTTCTTTCTTTCCTTCCCTCAGCTATCCCATCTGCTTATGACTGCTTTTGGGGCCCTTGAGCTATCCATGTGTCAAAAGCAATTCACGCTTTGCCGGTGCTGGGAGGAAAGAAGCAGCTCAGATGCGTAGTCCTGAAATGGAAAGAGTGAGATGTGTATGTCGAGCTGCTGAGTGAACCTGTGACCGTGCTAAGTTTTTCTTCCAATGTGAAAGGACTCCTTTCGCATCTTACAGTGGGTGTCCTGTGATTCCCTTTTCCAGATTTAAGGGCCTAACAGAGGCCTATTCAGCATGTTTAGGTTGTCTTTAGCCAAGGTTGTACCTGGAGCTGTGATGTGAAATCAGTTCCATTTATTCACCTGGCTCCCTATGCTGACTTAGCAGCTCTGAGTCCTTCCTGTTCCAAAGCATCTTGCTGTCTCCCAGGCTGAGAAATCTCATCTTCCCAAAGGAGGATGTGGCTGATTGTGAGAGTGGTCTTCACTTTTTGTGTCTAAAAATGCTTTGGAAGTCTTTTTTTTTTGGCTGAATTGGAGCTCTTCAGCTGTCCAACTTGGGCTGCTGGCTTCACAGCCCTACACAGAACCCCAAATTCTGGTCCATCATAATTTCCATAACTGTACTTCATGGTGGCTGTGGGGATATTCCTGCTGTGGGCGAGGAAGGCTTTATTTACGTGCCTCAGAATGGCTCTATGGCAGATTTATGCACAGAGACTGTGGCCCTTTTTCAGTCTTTCACTTCCACATCCACAGAATATTCTTGCCATGGTCCCACATCCAAGGCTCAGGAGTACAAAGCCTCATATCTTCTCTGGTTTGTTTCTTTTCATAATTGATCTGTTTGATGTCTGACCCACAGGCTGACAAACAGGTAGGCCTAATAGGTTCTAACAATTTTTGTTTCTTTTTATTATTTTCCTTGAAAAAGAAAAATGTCCCCACAGCTTTTTTTTTTTTTTTCTTGCAGTCTGCCCATTTTCGTTAGTTATCGCTACAGCTTCTTTTAGAGCATCCCCTTGGGCTCTGGCTCTCCAGAAATGAGAATCCTGTGCAGATGGTATCTGTAGGGAAAGAGAAAATGACTTACCTTGTCATAATGCAGGTCTGGAAAAACAATCTTGCTCAGTGTTTGTGTTTCCACCCACCTTCCCTTTGAACGGGGGGATATGATGTTGAGGAGCTGATGGATTCTGGCCCGGGTGTTCAGCTGATCATTGTACACCATTCACCTGGAATGTTGGTAATTTTTAAGGAGAATTTGTCATCTCTGCGTAATTAGGGATTTACGAAGACCGTGTGCTGTACTTGCTTGAAGGGACATAGCTGAAATATAAGAGCCCTCAAGGCAGCCTATAGGTATGTCACAGTCCCCAAAATCTTAAGAGCTTGGGGAATTTCCTGCATGATTTATGCTGCAGGTACAAAACTCAGGAGGGGGACTCTGTGGTGACATTTGAAGAAGCACAATTACTAGGTAAGTAATTTTTTTCCCACTTTCTTTCCTCAAAGCATGCTGGAATAAAATAGTGGTCGCTAAGAAAAGCCATTACCAGATTGTCCAAGCTACAGTTAAAAGGACTTGAAAAATCCAAATAATACTGTCACATAAAGTGTATTGCTTGCTTTCTGGGTCCGCCTTCTGTCCTTTTTGTGTGCAACCCCTGGCAGTGGCCGTAGGAAGAGTCGTGTGTTTGACTGACATTTCCTAATATGCAACTTTGTTAGCAAAAGTAATCTTGTGAAGTGAACCGTTACATTAGAACGTAAAGGTAATGATTTGTGACATCGCAGTAGTGTCGAGGAGAGTATTTGCTTGATATGGCTCTTTCTGCGTGAAAGTCTGTATGTGTGGGTTTGGATATATGGCACCTTTTCACTTCTAAAGTGCAGCACATAACAATAATTCCTGAAATTCCTGAAACTAGCATCATGGTAAAGTATAGCGCTGAGATGCGTTCGTAAGTGTATTTTAATACTTCTAAATATCTAGTATTCTGATATTAGAATATTATTATCTAGTATTCTAATAATTTACAAGAAGAGATTGATTTCCTATCTTCAGTTGTTACTTGAACACATTCTGCTATCTTCCACCTTTGAAAGCACTTTTTAATGCTGCAGATACATACTCACAACTTAAATTTCCATTTAAAAATCTGTTTTGAGTGGGAAATTGGCACGGAAGCAGTAAACCAGAGCTAAGTTCAAATTCTGCACAGTATCAAAAAAAACCCCCAATGTTTTATGATGACCTTAAATCTCTTTTCTGATTTCCTCATAGTTACGGATGTTGCTCAAAGAGCTACTTCTGCCTTCGTTCTGTGGTAATAACAAGGGAGATCATAATTATTCCTGTGGTTTTAAGCTCATCTCGAAGTGTCTTCTCTCCGATTTTTAATCTTCCTTTACATCTCTGTTCGCTTTCCGTATGTTTGCCGGCACAACACCTTTGCTTTCATCTGCATCACACAAGCTATAGTTAGATGTGCTCTTTGACACTGACCCCCATTTTTTTGCAGCATGCCAAATTACCTTTTGAGTATCCATCTGTGGAAGAAATCATCCCTCAAATTTGATAGGGTCGGTTCCTGTGGCTGAGGCTGCCGGGTACAAACTGGACATCACGGATTTGCCGTTTTGTGCAAGTTCCCTAAATCTCCTGACGGCAAGTGCTTGAAATAGCAGTTAGAGGTAACAAGCTTAGGACCAGAAGAATCTTCATCGTTTTTATTGCTGGCCTTGTACAGCGTCAGCTTCGGTCGTGCTCTGGAATATCATATGTTTGATCAGTTATAGAGGCTCGGAGGAAATACAAAGCTGACAGCATTAGGGTGAGCGAGAACACAAATAGCTTTTATTTCGATGAGAATTTTCCACAAGCTTTGATTCTGGGAAGCAAAGGAGATGAGACTACAGCTTTTCTCGTCTCTCTACTAAATCACCCTGTGCTCTGGTCTAGACTTGCAAATTTGTTCTCAAAACCATTGTCGTCCTCTTACAGTCTAGCATCTCATTAAGAAACTAACTGCAAAATCAACTGCTCTTGCTGACATGTTTCCTGATTTAGATGCAGCTGGATCCAGCTGGGCCTTAATGCCTGAGATAGTCCTATCGAAGGATTTTTTTTCTTCCCCTCTTGACACAGTTAAATCTAGTTGCATTAGGAGTTTAATTAGGAGTTAGTTTAATTGTGTTTTGAGCTGTTCTTTCTCCCATTCAGCTTTCCTAGCAGGGGCTGTGAGTCAGGAAGACTCTTGAGTTCTATTTCTGTCCTTGTCACTAACACTAACGACCTTGGACTACTCTCTGCTGGGTATTTTTTTTCTCTTCCCCCAGTGCAAATCAGGCTTCTAGTCCTGCTTTTTTTCTTGATTGTGGTGGGGAGAGAGTGCTTACCTCTGCAGATCTGAGCTGAACAGCTCTCCTTTACTCAGCTGCCCCGTCTGTCTGGGAATAGCAAGCAGAAGTTGAAACTTTTTGCTATTACAGTGTGCTGGAAGGTGCCTCGTGGCTGTGTGATGGAAGGTGATTTCTTTTAACTTTGTAAAGAAAACCTCCATTGCTTCCAGTGATGGAGATCATGGTCTGCTGTGTCATTGGCTATTGGGTGAGAGAGGGTGAGCTGTGACAGTAACTGATGTAAGAAAAATCCACCCATGCAAGTTTGAATACAAGCTGCCAAGACTTTGCCAGAAAAATCTGAAGCAAAGCCCCGCTCACCCGTTGTTTGAATTACTGTTATATTTACTTCTAGGTGAAGTGACATGGAGCAAGTAATTCACAGTATCTATCTCCCATCTAACACTAAACAATCAGCTGATGTATTTACAGTCGGTAGGCTGACAAGGTTTGAAATTTTGTTTTAGAATCCATTATAAAGCACCAGAGTACAAGGGAGGAGTTACGAGCTCGGGCTGGTGCTTTCGGGATGGAAACATGAGCCCTTATCTTGTGTTTAAAGAAAAATTGAGTAGAACAGTGGCAAAAGCAGCTGTCAAAGGGCTGAGGCTTTCCGGAGCTTTGGGCATTGTTCCAAAGGGTGTATTTACAGACATTTGCTTTTGAGGAAGTGGGTTTGCGACTGGAGTCAGTCTTGGGTTATCGGGGAGGCTCATCAGCCTCCTGCCCCGTTACGGTTGTGCGTCTAATCCCAGTGTTCGCTTGTTGTACGATCGCCTCCTTGACTAAGAGGTGTGTTACCATGTTGATGCAGCTGCAGCAGAGGGATTTCTATTCTGCCAAGTTGGGGACCTTGCCCAGGTCATGGTGCTTCTCCCTGCCAAGGGAAGTCATGGCCAACACCAAGCGCGTGTAGACAGGCCTTGAGTTTTGACCCTGAATCTGCTGCTGCCATCTCCTGCAAAATGATTCTGGGTCTGCAAGATCACTGGGCGAAAGAATATTGAGTAGGAATTCACCAAGTGAACTCAGTCCCACACAGTTTAATATAATTTGATTGTTCCTCTTTATTATGCCCAGTGCTTTTAGAAGAAGAGGATGAGGTCTGTGGTGTAGATGGTGAAGTGGATGCACACCGAAG
The DNA here is from genome assembly GCA_025774025.1 of Xenus cinereus. NCBI lineage: Eukaryota > Metazoa > Chordata > Aves > Charadriiformes > Scolopacidae > Xenus > Xenus cinereus. The sequence continues at coordinate 3,826,112 of JAOXJK010000009.1, forward strand.
TGGAAGTTGCCCAGCAGGTGGATGAGAAGGGTCAGGACGGAAAGTAGTTAAGTCGAAGAGATTGTATTCACTTGATTTTGCTGGGGCTTTCGTTGGTAGTAGCAGACTGGGGTTTTCCTGGCAGTCACCCCTTCACCGTCAGTTAAAAGAGGAAGGAAGTTAGAGAAATGAGGTGATGTTAGATTAACACTTATCAAGGTGAGACTCTCTAATGGTTATCAGTTGTTTGAAGGCCTATTAAATGAAAATCTCTGCGATTCATTTAATGTTTTATTCAAAGACGGGAGCTAACACGGATGCTATAAAGCAGGCAGGTTAGCTAGCGTGTCTCTAAATTGCTCAGGTTCCTGTTGGGATCTATTGGATTTACTGTAATCTTTAATTATAAAATGTAATTACTTTAGAATGGATTGTCAATGTTGGTGTCCGTTTCTGTGGGTTGCTTGGTAACGTCTTTCATGTGCTGAAGCAGTAGCTGTTCTGCAAGTTACAGGCTTTTAAACCCATGAAGTAAAAGCCTGTGGATATTAGTGTCTGCCTAAATGGAACCTTTCAATCAACTGGCGTTAACACGCAGCTTTTTTGTTATTATTTTGCTGTTACATAAAAACATTTCTAAGGACAATGTCCCAAAAAAAGTAGCCTGAGAAGTTGCTCGGTTTTATATTACGGATTTTCAAATGAATTCTAGTCTTTTTATAAGATTCTGCCATGGTGTTTGTATGGGTATTTATATCTCTGTGTGATAATATTAAAAATAGCAACAGATGATAAACATGGTACTGTTTCATTCCCTTTCCCGCAGTCAATCCTGAATTATACAAGTGTATGCAAGTCTGATTAGAAAAAAATACCATCCATTATTCCAAATATAAGTGGCTTATCCCGATGTGTTCAGTCAGACTTTTTCTTCTGTCTGCAAGTCTGACAGTCAGTTCCTTTTTTTTCCTCTGCATCTTGTCATGTGGCAAATTATTTTTTACACAACTGGGGAAAATATATGGCATTATATTGCAGGTTAAAAATCCAAACTAAAACAGAGCTATTTTGGGGTAGCAAGGACGTTAGAGATGGGAAAAAACAGGTCCTTGTTTTGAAACTGATACAACAACTGATCTTCCTCCAACTGCAGAGAGAGGAATTTCTGTCTAGTAATTTGAGGTGGGAAAAACCGAGTAAGAAATACAACAGGGAAAGAAATATTTAAAATTACATGCACCAACACCCTTTCTTTTGGTTTTTGTTTGGTTTGGGGTGGGTTTTTTTTGAAAACCCAAACCATGGAATTTCTTAGATAGCTTAATAGTTACATATTTAAAGGGGTGTTGAAGAAAGAGGGCTAAAGAGCCACAAAAGTGGTTATCTTGTAAAGATAATGGCTTTGTGTAATGTTCCTTGGAAGTTCTTGAAAGGGGCCGATTGGTTGGTGTATTTAGATTTCATCTTTCAAGCATTTACTAATTATCCCAGCCTAGATGGATAAAACTAATCAAATAGCTGTTTGGGAATGCTCTGCATTTTTAAATCTTCCCTGGTAACAAAAGGAGAGCAATAGTGGGGGGGGGCTTTATTTTCTTCTTTTTTTTCTCTCATCTCTCTGCTTTTTGCAAGTACATAAACCCAGGGATTTTCAGTGGTTTAGTTATTACATATATTAAAGAACATCAGATTTGCACATCTTTTCAGACTGGAAGCTCTCCCTTGGTCACGCTTTTTTCCTGAGCCCTGTTTCTTCATTATCTTGGATCACAGAACTTGCTAAATGCCTTTTTGTTCTGAATTCTTCCCAGCTGCCTTTCCACTGATTTTTCCATAACCTCAGGTTCCCTGAAAGTCAGTGAAGTGGTGGCACTCTTGAAAATGAAGACTGTAGTACACGTGAGCAGATAATGTAAATTCCAACTGTTCAATATATCCCGTGTTACAGCCTGGGTGGCATTACAAAAGCACAGCTGGACCAAGGGACAGCGGTATGTCATGTAGAGGGAGTGTCATCCCTTAAGTGTCATCAACTTTATCGATGCTTTTATTTACTGAGTCTGGAGTGGGGATTTTCTTCAGTGATTTGGCATATTTGATCTCAGGAAATGTAAGAGTTCTTGCTGAGTTAAGACGTGTCAAGAGCAAGCAGAAATGAGAGAACAGGCAAAGCTGTGGTAGCAGTGTGGGTGCTGTTGTGGTGTTCTTCTTAGGCTCAGCAGATGGAGAAGTCTGGAGTATCAGTGAAAACATTAAATATCTGTATGATTTCCTGTGGCAGTATTTGAAGGGAGACAAGCACTTAGCGTTTGGCCCAGTATTTTAAAGGAGAGTATTTATAAAGCTGACTTCTAAATAAAAATATTTATATACATTAAATGAAAAAAATGCTCCGAAAACAGTTTTAACCCAGCCTTGTTCTGCAGTGCTTCTGTGTAATCTAAATGCTGCCGTGTTGAGAACCTGCAAAGTTCATAGACTCGCAGAATGGTTTGGGTTGGAAGGGACCTTAAAGATCATCGAGTTCCAACCCCCCTGCCCTGGGCAGGGACACCTCCCA
>JAOXJK010000009.1:3828750-3844401 GCA_025774025.1 Xenus cinereus
TCTCACCACCCTCACAGCAAAGAATTTCTTTCTAGTATCTCATCTAAATCTCCCCTCTTTCAATTTAAAACCATTACTCCTCATCCTATTGCTCCACTCCCTGACAAAGAGTCCCTCCCCAGCTCTCCTGTAGCCCCCTTCAGATGCTGGAAGGCCGTTATAAGGTCTCCCCAGAGCCTCCAGGCTGAACAACCCCAACTCTCTCAGCCTGTCTTCATAAGGAAGGTGCTCCAGCCCTCTGATCATTTTCGTGGCCCTCCACTGGACCCGTTCCAACAGGTCCGTGTCCTTCCTGTGCTGAGCACTCCAGAGCTGGACACAGTGCTCCAGGTTGTGGATGAAGACCCTGCAGCAGCAAATGAGTCGGTGCAGGACTCTGCTCTCAGCACCTGGCTCTGTGCTGCTGCCCATATGAAATACCTGGGGGCTTGAGAGCAACGGCTTTTTTGGGGTTAGATGGAGCAAAGCACAAAAAAGGGTAACGGCCTAAATGATGGAAGCGATAGTGTGGGTTTTTAGAATTCAGTTTGGTTATTTCTAGTTGATTTGGCTATACAATCGTCTGGCTGGGTAGCTGGAGCTCTCTAAAGTAAAAAGTGACTTAGGGATTATAGAAAGGAAAGAACAACCTGACAAACTCCATTATAAATTTGGAAGTGTCTGTTATAAATCAGCTGAAAGTTAGGGTGATTAGAACTCCAGGGCCAAATAGATAATTGTCTATTAGATGGCAGATGGCATACTGGTAAGAACAAAATCTAAAATTATGGATCTATTTCCATAATTTTTGTGGTTCTGCTGCCATTTTTCAGATCTAAAATGGCATGATGTCAATGCTGACGTATTGTGATTTGTCATGACTAGAATGGTATAAAATATTCACTTCTAACCTTGGTGTCTCATCAGAAAGCGGACTTAAATCCTCCCTAGGCACGTTTCCATTTTGCACCTCTCGGCTCCATCCCCTTCTATTTCAGCCTGGCATTTGGAACCTCTGTCAGAGAAAGCTTCTGAAAGCTCCATCTCAGTCCTCCGAACGGGATTTAAATGTGGAGTCTCCGCTTTTAGAAACTTGATGAATCTCTTCAGTGGTTTGGAAGTTGTGCTGCTAAATTTGGGTTGGAAAGGCAGCTGCAGAAAGCCAGAATGGGCAGATAATTTTGGCTTTTAAAACTTTTCCAGTTGCTGCTGGAACCCGTCGTTAGAGAGGGAAAAGCTTGATCTTGGAAAATGAAAGAAGGCACCACGTTATGCGTTTTGCCTCCCAAATATACGGGGTTTAAAAGCAGTGAGCAAAATTTTATTCCCGTAAAGGAAAACTGACAACCCTTTAGTATGAGGAGGCAGCATATCCAATCTCATCCATCCTCTGCCCGATTATCAGCTCGGGACAGAACAGAGAAGGAGAATTTAAGACACTGCAGCCAGCACAGCGCGAGATACCGTTTTGTAGGGAACCTTTTTGCAACTCCGTGACAAACGTGGCTTAAATGGTTGAATAGGCAAATTAAGAATAAACTTATTTATTCAAATAGAGCTTGGGAGTCCTGTCACTTTGGGGTGGCTGTCAGCAAGGCCTCATGTAGTTCCTCCTCGTGTGAGAGGATGGAAGGAGAGGAGGGGATTTCCCTTGTAGGATGTAAGCGGCTGTTGAAGGGAAACCCGGGGCAGTTTTCTTGCCTATGATGGAGGTTTCAGTGATCCCTGGATCCCAGGAGCCATCAGCCCCAGCGTGGCAGAGCTGGCCAGGTTTCTCACAGGCTTTGAAGAGGAAACTTTGGATGTTCTGGAATGGAGGGGTTAAAAAAGCTGAGGGAAGGAAATAACTTTAAAGTCCGTACTCAGCTTAAAATGACTCTGATTCAGAATTACAACGTTAGGACTTTTGTGCAACAAAACAGAGTCATTTCCACATCCTCTGCATGTCCAGGCTCTCTGTGTGCCAGAAGGGTGGGTCCTCCTTCCTCAGCTCTCATTTAGAAGAGAAATGAAGCGACCGGATTGCCTCGCTGTTTCCGTTCTGGTGCACCAGCCCTATTGCTCGCCCTGGGAAAGCCGTCTGTATGGAAACACCGTCTGCCCTGCACCAAGTTTCAGCATCGGGCTCCGAAGATAAAACGGCATTCGCTCGGTACTGTCAGAGGGAGTCCAGAGTTCCTCAAATTATATAAATGAAGAATGAGAATTTCCCATTTAGAATAAAACTGCTACTGAAAAAAACCCACAAAAACCCAGAGATCTAGCGAAAATAAAATGAACACCCCAAATCATATGATTGAGACATGTTTGAGTGGATTCCTCCCTCCCACCCCAGGCATTATTTAGTTTCCTCGCCAGAGCGCTCCGGTGACTAATTCATCCCACACTGAGTTTTTAAAACCCAAGTTGACTTTATTTGTTTGTCCAACATTCCTTCTCCTGGTGGTGTTGGAGTCTGAATGTTATCAATCAGTTCAGCAAATGTTTATCTTGGTCCCTATGACCAGCTCTGTGAAACTTTACTTTGGAAGCTCGATGTTTAAAAAGGCAGGGAGAAATCTGGTGATGTGGGCTTTTTGTGTATGTGTGCTAATTAAGGAGGACACTGCCCGAGGTCTGTAATGTTGGGTTTGTGAAACACAGCTGGAGGGAAGGACAGAAGTAAGAACTGAAATGACAGTAGGAATTTCAGACCAAAGTAAGCTGCATATAGTGATCCTGAAATAGAGCCGCAAATGCTGTTGCAGACACTAGGCGGGGGCACTCTGTGGAGGAATGATTTGTTTTAAACTGTCCTTTTCTCTCAAATATCTTGTTTGAGTGAAGCATTTTAGAAGACTCTTATCTTTGTTGAGCGGCGGTGGAGAATATTGTCGATTCTTTGAAGCCGCCTTCTTTCCCTTTGTTATCTGACTTTTTTTCCAGGGATTGAGTCAAAGAATGTACAGGTCACTGCGATGGAGGGGCTGTAACTGCTCAGAGCCAGGCTGTGTGGATTATAAAAGGGAGCTTTATTTAAGGCACTCCTTAGAAGCCTGACAAGTCCTAGTCTCTCCTCGCTGCACAGAGGATACTTGTAGGTTTAATTTTTCCTACCAGCTGGAGCCAAAGGGGCAGGAGGACAGAAAAAGCAGCGCTGATGTGTGTGTGTGTGTGTTGGAACTCGCACAAACCCGCTGCCTTGCAGTCCTCCGGGAAAGGTTAATGTGCTGAGCCCGGGCAGGACAGTTCAAATGTCCCAAACGGAATTGTTTGAGTTGGAAGGGGTTTCTCAGAAATCACCCGGCCCATCTGCAGGACTCTCTTAAGAAAGCACTTTTGAGTTTTGATAGGAAGATATCAAAATGTTACACATCTCCCCTTTCTCCTTTATGTAGTCTGTTCATTAATAGAAAGAAAACTTCTGTGCAGTCCTTAAATAAAGACCAGTTTCTTCCTTTGCTCACCACAGTACTCATTGTGTACCTCAGGAACTGCTGCAAGGTGGGCAGAGGGGGGGCTGGTTTTGCAGTTTGATCAAATCTCATTATCAGAAAGAAATGCAAAAACTCAGAAGGTAACATCCTGTACTTAGGAATGTATCAGCTTTGGCCTTACATTTTTAGCCCATTCCAATTACCATTCTGAAGTACTGATATTCCTCGAAAAAGGTCAGAAATTCAGAGATGGGGGCATTTTTCTAACGTTCCCAGGTGGTTTGCACAGCCCAAGGGAGGAGTGGACTCTCGGTGTGTTGGATATTGTGGTACATCTGAAATGTGCCAGTCCCAAGTTCTGCACCAGGAGCCATCAGTTTGAGACTTAGCAAACTGCCGAACGCAGCCCCGTTCATCGGTGTTTTAGAATTAATGGGCCATTGGTTGCTGGGTTTAGCAGCGGATGGGAAACTCCCATTTGTTTCCAGAGCTGAAGTTCAGAAGACTTTCAGTTCTGTTAAGCACTTTCATTCAACTTCTCTTTTTTCAGATGATGAAATTCGCTTGGGATAACTACAAACAATATGCACTTGGAAAAAATGAACTGCGACCGCTGACTAAGAACGGCCACATCGGTAACATGTTTGGTGAGTTCTGAATCAATTTTCGTACAATTTAATCTCTTTTTTTTTAAGGTCTTATGTCCCATGTGCGTTCCTTTCTCTGCAGTGCAGTGAGGTATCTAGAACAGCTTTGATCTCTTTCCATTTTTTATGAAGAGAGACTTTCGATACAGCTCCTAGGGCTTACCTACCCACATCCCATTGCTGGGAATCTCGTTCCTACAGGCATCTCTCAGTGCCCCGCCTGTGTTACCGCTGCGTACAGCTTTAGCACCAAACATGTCTGAGAAGAGCGCTAAAACCAACCACTATCTTTATTAAAACATGAAGTCAGTCCAAACCTGACAATGCTGCTATTTGTCTAAGCTTGTCGACGTCAGGACCTGACCAAACTGAGTGTTTTCTCTCTCGTTTCTCCACTGTTGAGCAAGATGTGAATTCCATAAAATATTGAGTGAGTTAATCAATATTAAAGGCTCTTTATACTATGTGCTTACTGGCTTGTATAATTTTACTCTTTAGCAGATTACGTTTTTTTTTTATGTGAGCCACTTACATCATTCCAGTGCTATTCCCCTGCTCGTTCTGCTGGGATACTTGTTGACTTTCTGGGATATAAATTGTCTTTTGCCTCATTTGTCCTCAAAGCATTGCCCTGCTCTGCTCGCTCTGCCCTGGCTTGGCCCTGCCTGCCCAGTTTGTGCCATGGGGAGGAAACCAGCAGAATCTTCTTTAGCAGCCCTTTCCCACCCCTTTGTGGGGAGGACTTGCTGTGCAGAGGTCTCTTGGCTTCTTTCCACAGGACTTGGCTTTGCAGAGATTATCTCCCAGAGTCCCTCGCCCAGATTAGAGCGGAATAGAGTTCTTGAGTGGGCAAATTATCTGTGAGCTTTATTTCCTCAGGGCAAAGGGATTGGATTAATAAAGTAGGAAGGAACATTCCCATTCCTTTTTTTGCACTCTCTGGGTGTGCCAGTCCTTCCCTACATCAAGTACATGACATGGGTTTGATCCTTCAGATGTAGATGTGGGTTGTGTGGAGACCGAGTACAGCCTCCTACGCAGGCCTCGTTAGCTTTGGGGACCTGTGAGATGTGTGTGAAAGTGGTTTGAAGGTGGAAATAGCAGCACTTGTCTTGTAGGATGGCCTTTTGGCAGCCCCGTTGTGCCTCTGGGCTGCAAGAGCAGATGGCCCTGGTGGAGATGGCAGAGGAAGGGCTGGCTTTCAGGTTAGCCACAGCACGGGGAGAAACCTCCGTGTTCCGCTTGTGGTGCCGCCATCAAGTCCTTTTATTGCCTCAGATGAGGCACTCGTCTCTCTAGTTCCTGCAGAAGTACCAGGAGAATTAACTCACATCAGGTTGGGCAATGCTGTAAGTTGCCTGGCAGCTGCATTAACGATTGCTGGGGTATGTGGAGGAAGCAGTTTTGGAAATGTGCCTTGTGTTAGCACGGGCTGTGTATGACCAGCCAGTGCTCTTGCCCCATCTCCCTTTGTCAGGAGCAGTGATTTCGGTTTGTTCGCCCTTTGCCTTCCTCTTTCAATGCCCCAGGAATACCCAGGTTTCTTACTTTGCGTTAACTTCAGCACCGAGTTAAGCATTTTGCAACTTTTCCATTCTGGCAAGCTTGTCAAAATTCCTTGAGGAGCGTGCCTGTAAACAGACAAAAATATTGAAAGCTTTTAAATGCATTTATCATGCTAAAACAATTGGCAGTACTTAACGCTTGTTTGTAGCGTGCCTAGGAGCACTCTCAAGGAAAATGCTTTGGAGCACAAGGATTTGCAGACAATTGCAGAAAAGAAGCTACATAGTACGTTTCAGCCTCTTAATAGGCTTTTCCTCCTTTTAACTGTGGCTGGTAAAGAACGAAAGCATTAAGCAATCCGTCGCTGCAGCCCTCTATCTCCCTTGTCTTCAGAGGCTTTAGAAATTAGGACAGGGCACTGTTCGCCGCCTTCATTGTTGCCCGTTCCCCCTCCTGTCACATTGTGCATCTTTTTATTCCAAACTAGAGATGTAATGGAGGCAAATTGGGTACTCTCCAGGCTGGAGGTGTCGATATTAAGCTGAGATTTCTCTGCAGCTGCTTCCATGTGGGAGGGAAGGAACCTCTTCCTGGGCTATTTTGAAGTGTTTGGGTGCATGAGAAGCAGTCGAGTTCTTGAAGGGTGATACATTTTCCTGTTGTGGATGCGCTGCTCACTTGTAGCCTGCCTTCAGTTTAGCAGCCTCACCCTGGGGGAAGCTGCTCTTTATCAAATATTCTTTCTAATCAAAGTAGAAATACAAAATAAACACTCGCCTCCTGCTCCGACACAGCATTCTGCTTATCTTAACAGCCATGAGCTAGCATCCCTCCCCAGCGTCTATCCCAATGGCAGGAGAATCACAGGCAGAAAACCTCTTGTATCTCCACCCCAGTTCGTCTCCTTTCTACGGGGAGACCTTACAGCCCTTTCCAGTGCCTAAAGGGGGGGCTACAGGAGAGATGGGGAAGGACTCTTTATGAGGGATTGGAGCAATAGGACGAGGAGTAACACTTTTGAACTGAAAGAGGGGAGATTTAGATTAGATATTAGCAGGAAATTCTTTACACTGAGGGTGATCAGATGTCCCCACTACCCAGGTCAGTGCTCGGCTGCTGCATACGCTGGAAGGCAGCGTTCCCACTCAGACTTTGATCTGATCGTTTCATCTTACATTCCGACTTGAGATTGATGCTCTCCAGATCCTATTCCTAGGACATCAATTTCATCAAGATTCTCCCATGTTCTGGACGTAGTTTATTTGTACAGAAATCTTCTGATTACTGTCATTTATGGTCATTGCAACTTGAAAGCCCTTTCCTTAAACCCACTAGCTGTGGTTCTTTCATCAGCATTATTTATTCAGCTGTGATGCCTGCGATAAGATGTGCCATGCTAAACATCCCATCCCGTGCCCTCCAGTGGGGTAAACAGGTTTTAGACTTGCAGCCGTTTCAGATGTGTGATGATTTCCCTGGAAATTACACCATGACAATGGGCAAAGCCTACTGCTAGGGTGGAAGGACGATCCCTGTCAGAATAAAAACTGCACCACAAGGTTCCAGTGTGAATGATTGCACAACTGCGGGGTTTTCAGAATTATCTGCAAAATTTCTCTGCGCACTTCAGCTAAATCAAGAAGACCTGCAGAGTGTGTGGCCAGTGGTAGAATCAGGTCCAAAACATGCTTGTTTAGGAGAACTATTTAAGAAAAATGGCACAGCTGGGCTTGTGGCTAAGGGGGAAGGCAGAGATCTGCAGGTACCTGCTCTGTTCCCAGTGCTGATTTAGTTATTTTAACCCTTTTTACCCCAGCATCTCGGCATTCCTGTCTCCAGTGTTGTGAGCATTAAATTAATTGATGTTTGCAAAGCATGTTGAATTCCTTGGAGTGAGGCTGCCGGAGAGGGTAACCGTATTATGTAGCACAGCACTTGAAATGCACCTGTCACTGTGATATCCAGCCTTAGATAGCTGAATTATTATTCTGCCCGCTCCCTGGGTCTGTCATAGCCACTTATTTTTCTGACAAAATGTTTTTAAAATCCTGTTAGCTTTACAGAGTTTCTCTAGCTATGGGAGAGTGAGCTGGCATCTATTTCTGCTCATGCATCAGCTGAATTGTCAGTTACATTTTGATTGCATGGTCTTTTAACAATGATAAGGTAAGAAGCCTGATTTTCAGATATCTCTTGAAGTGTGTAGTGCTGGCAGCAGAAGAATCCTTCTTTGACTTATAACCTGAGCCAATTTGCTCTGAAATCAGTTACAGTAAGTAAATATGGAACCTTGCTGTGCTGTTAGACAGTCATTTTTCACCACCTAGCTGCACATTAGTATATTAATTTGGGTATAAAAATAGCAATCCTTAACTAGGTTTCCCCCCTTTTTTCCCCTCTCTCCCCACTTGAAATCACGCCTAAAATTATGAATTGCCTTGTCGCAGCCATTGCTTCTCTCAGCATATGCCAAATTTGTGCATCGTCGTGGGGCTCCGTAGCTTTATCTGATGTGAATCCGTGTGACAACTGTCACATCTAGGCCACAGCCAGGTCACCAGAACTGGGTGGCAAAGATCTGACAGCAGCTGGATCTGGAGGATGTGAGGTGTTTGGAGTTCATCCTCGCGTAGGGCCCTCCACGTTGGATTGCTTGGTGACAGAGTACACAGGGCGATCTGCGCAGGATGGGTAACAGTTCTTGGAAAACGGGTGGCTGCTCGGGCTGTGTTTGTGTGCTCAGCTCAGACTTTGGCCTAAACTGTCCTGACAGTTTGTTTTGAAGACAGAAGGTCATTGGTCTTCGTTGCCTGGAAATAGTGCTATTTTGGCTCTCCAGGATAAAAAGAGATTGAAGTGGCTGGGGAAGAAAAGTAGTGGCTGCATGAATATATACAAAGAGGCCTCTAGAAAGTACCAAGTTGATTGTCGTGAGATTCAGAAACCTTCGGGTGTTTTTTTTCTCCCTGGAAAATGCAGCGTAATCCTACAGGACTTTCTCACTGCACCGTGACACTGCGACCTGCCCGGTCTCTCATCTGGATGGAGATTCAGGTAACATCTCTCCACTGGACTTAAACCATCAACCTCCTTTCACAGGAACTTTTGACAGCAGCTGAAGTGCTCTTTGACCCCCCCATCTCAGCTGCTGGGCCCAAATGGACACAAAAGGCTCCGTGTCCCAGAGTAAATCCCTTCAACCACCCAGTCTTGTCTCTTGAGCCAAACATTTTCTAAATAGCTGCTTCTTTCATCAGCAATTTATCTAGAAAACCATGACGCAGGCAGGAAACGTGCCCACCTCAATTAGAAGCAAGAAGAGTTGATGTATGAATATTTAACATGGGAAAGGTAATTGGATGAAAATATTAATTTAGCAACATTCTAACTACCAGAAGAGAAATGGTAACCTCCAGTTGTGCAATCATTTGGTGCAGCTTTTCTGTTCTGCCTGTGAGTCTCTTTCACTGTGATCACAAAATTGCAAAACCCTGGAGTGTCCTTTTATGTGATTAAAATAATAATAATAATAATAATTGCTCCCTGAATTTGTATGCTGGATTATTCCTGCTGCCTATTGCACATGACATTACACGGTTGGCACCATGGGCTCTTTAAAGAGAAAAAAATATTGTAGTGAGGATGTTGCTGTTACACTGTTGCTCCCTGGCATCATCATCGGTTTTTTTATGTATTATGTTACCCAGTTGAGTGTTATTTTCAGGAAGGGCGTTCTGAGTTGACGTTGGCTTTTGCTGTCACTGAAAGCTGTAGCAGCAAACTTATTTCCTGTCAGCAGGAAGCAGTGAATCAGGATATCCTCCAAATATCAAACTCGTTGGAGATTGGTTACGTGATTCATGTTAGAGCTGACATTTATTCCTGTTATGGAGGTTTTTTTTTCCCTGCTTTCCACCTGCCAAAGATCACTCCTTCCAGACCCCAAAGTTGTCATTAATACCGCAGGGGATCCGTTCCCGCTCCGCTCTCCCCTTGGGTCCTGCTGAGAATGGTGGCTTCCTTCAAGCATCAGCTCAAACATCAGGGCTCCACTGAACCCTAAACCTCACACAGAGAGATTTGAGCTTATTATGGTGGCTCAGGTGACAGGTACTGACTCGTTAGCTTGAAATACTCACTTATAAAGTTTAAACAGAAAAAAAAAAAACAACATTAAAGTCACATAGAGTGGCCTTTCAAATGCCTTTGTGGTCAAAGCCCTTATTCTGAGGCTGAGCTAGACCTGACCAGCTCCATTGCGGCAGCAATTCTTGAAAAAAAAAATACTTGATTTGAACCAAATAGATTCATCTCCCCTCAGCTGAGATTTACATCTTAGAAAACAAAAAAACCCCAAACTTGGAGAATTCAGTGGAGAACAGCCTTGGCCTAAGATGCGAAGCGCAGATGCATGTTCCAGCGTCTCTCTGTTTGTGGTTCAGCCCTTTAGATACGAGGACAGCTGCGAAGATTGGCCAGTGAGGGTTTGCTCTGGGCCTGTCTTTAGCAGGAAACCGGGCAAACTTCATGTTATCTTCAGTGTAAAACCATTAATCATCCCAGGCTTCCTCACGAGTTTCATGAACTTTCCATTGACCCTGAACAGAATTTTGAGTTTAATGAGGCCTAAAAGTAGGAGAGTGTCTTGGGATTTGCCAGAACTGCTTTGCACAGCAAAATGGAGGCGAAGGAAACAAAACAAAACAAAAATATCAGAAAAACAGCCGTTAAAGTAGCAAACGAAAGCAGAAAAAGAAAGAAGATCGTGTTGAGGTGCTGCTGTGACCAGAGAGTGTTCTTTGGGACTTCTTTTCAAGGTGCTGAGGAGTAGAACGTACACCGGTGTGGAGGAAGCAAGCCATGCGTGAGCAGCCCCGTTACCATGTAGACAGGGGAACAATCTGGGCTGTAACTACTTTTTTTTCCCCTTCTTTCACAATCTGGGGGTTGTGTTTCAAAATACAGTGAGCTTGTCTTTAAGCATTTTTCTTCTTTTTTTTTTTTTTTTTTTATCCTCCGTTATGGATGTTGTTTGTGCCTCATTCCGGACACTAATTATGCGGAAATAATTGTCTAATCTTCAGAGATATTGAGCGTGTGATTAAAAGGCAGCCAACTGAGAGTGGGTGTAGTTGGACTGCTCACCGATTCTTCTCTGGATTACGGAGGCGTCGGTGGCAACTCCACAGCAAAAGCCGAGTTGGAGGTTTGGTGCTTCCAACTGGCTTGAATTACCATCCGGCATCCATTCCAGGATCTTAACGGCACCCCTCTGGGTCGAGTTGATAATAATACAGTGTGTACAGCATTGAATGCCAGACTCCAAGCTCCTGACTACAGAGATACCTCTGCTTTGGTCAGAATATCTCTTTGGGAAATGCAGAGGGCCGTTTATCTTCTAGCCCTGATTTGCCATCAGATGCTTCACCCAACTTCTGCTGCAGACACAAACCCCCCTGCTGACATGCACCACCAGAAACTACGTAAAACGGCAGAGCAAGTTAGGAATATTTAAAAGATGTACTTTTAGCCATGCCTTTTTATGTTAGAAATATCTTGATATTTCTGGGTTTCTTATCTCTATCCCTCTGTGTTTAGTTTTTCCTTGTTTATTCAGGGGAGACTGGCAGCTATAAACTGTAGCAAAACCCCCAGTATTCTTCTTTGGTTTTAATTCACTCCTTTTCCACTCTTGAAACTTCTGAAGAGATTAGGCAGGTTCAGAAGTGGCTTTGCTGTGTTAGATTTCACATTTAGAACTTAACTGCTTTATCATATCTTTTTTTGTGCTACTGCTGAAGTTTCTTGCCACCTTCATTATGTATCTCATTGGATATTCATCTGGATTAGCGTTAGATTGTGACATTTTTCTATTCGCCTTCAGGAGATCTCATTTCAAATGGCTCCTACAGAATTTCCTTTTCTATAATTTCTCCAGGTACTTGTTTCTGATACTTTTTTTTTTATTTCTGATGCCTTTTGGGACGAGAGAGGTCTCTTCTCTCACTTAATCAGTAGGTTTAACGTCATCCCAGAGGACGTCAACTTTCAGATTTGTCACCGGTTTCAAGGTTGGATCTATGTGTTCAGAATATTGTGGTAGGCATTTGTCATTTGAAGACCTTTATACTTTTTAAAAATACTCTCTTTTAGCCTCTCAGGGATTGTTCTTGTCTCTAGAGAGAATTTTTTGGAAGTTCAAGAAAATCCCTTAGCCTTTGCTTGAGGCATCAGTGTGAAAAACAGGGAGGATTTTTTTGGACTTACTAAAATTGTTCATCCTTCTTCTGATGTTTTATTATCAAAAAATCTACTGCACCCCAACACACTTTATATGCAGTTCCCAAAGGCAAAAAAAAGGAGAAAAAAAATCAATGCAGGAAAATGAAGGTGTTTCAAGAGAAAGTTCTAAAGGCAGAGGTTGTTTCCATACCAATTTCAATATACCCATAATATCCTTGCTCTGCTACAAACATGCAATTAAGAACACTGAAGTTACGCCTATTTCTCGCCACAGTGCTTTTATCTGAATACACGATTACGTAGGGATAGCAGTTCTTCACAGAGCTGGAGGATGGGAAAGCACAAACTTTGTGAATGCCGAAGTATGGTGTGGTCCAAGATGGGAGCATTCTCGGTGCTGGTCTTCACAGCAGCTTGGATTTGTCTGTCTCACATCTTGATTTCTGAACTCAGGTCTGTGCTGCGTTCTGCAAACGATAATTCAGGAATGAAGGAACCGAGGATCAAGTTTTTTCCATACATGGGAGCAGAGAGCTTTCATTGACTTCACCAAGGCCTTCTTCAGGCATCTGGATGTGGAAGTCGCCTTCAGGCATTAAAATTAACACCTTTTGACTAGGCTAGAAGATTCCTTCTCTCTTGGCAGGCTGCATCCTGGTTGCTGTGGGAACCAGCATTTTTAATTTCCTGACTTCTGTGTACATCCAAAATTGTAACTGTGATGTACTCTGTCACTAAGGTAGCTTTGGGGGTTTGCAGGGAATCGAGCCATCAGAAAGCATTTTATGTAGCGCTTCCTTCCCTCACGATCACTTTGGTGCATCTCCAAGAGGCATCTTCATGAGGCTTTTTGGAGACCTGTGATTCTCATTCATCTTAGCGAGTGATCACAGAATTAAAAAAGGAACAGTGAGAGGTCATTTACTCCTTCCCTTCTTTAAGCCATCCCTAAGCTACCCCATGTAGGAAAGCCACCACAGGCATTCTGCTTCAGTGCTTTGCAGTTTTAAAGCTTGTGCTGGTGTCTGACCTCGCTCTTCCATAGAAAGTTAAACTGTGACTTCTTGGCCTCTCCCCATGGATGAGGAGAATGGTTTTACCATCTTATTCTTTGCAGCATCTCTGTGTGTATTCACAAAATGTTGCCAAGTTCCCTTTGGTCTTCTCCCCTCAAGGCTGAGCAACCCCAGACCTTTCTGGCTTTAATTGCAGGTCACGTTCTGTGGCCTCCTCCTCGGTGCCGTTGGGCCCCTCTGAAGTCTCCAGATGAGTCGAATGTTTCTTGAAGTGGACTCTGGACTGGCTGAAGCTTTGCCTTTGTGGAGTGGAGAGCAAGAGCCCTTTCGTGTCTCGCATGCCACACACACTATTTACCCATCCTGGGGTAGGGTTTGCTTCTTTTTCCCACATCACAGCATCGTTGATTCGAGCTGAATTTGTGATCTGCTGCAGCCTTGGTGTCGTTTCCTGCAGAGTGCTGTCTGGCCATTCATTCCTTATGCTTCGTGGTTCATTGTTCTTCC
Source organism: Xenus cinereus (assembly GCA_025774025.1). Classification (NCBI taxonomy): domain Eukaryota; kingdom Metazoa; phylum Chordata; class Aves; order Charadriiformes; family Scolopacidae; genus Xenus; species Xenus cinereus. The sequence goes on from JAOXJK010000009.1 coordinate 3,842,065, forward strand.
CTCAGGGTGAAATACGTTGTGTGTCCTTATTGAATTGCATCCTGGTTATTTCAGACTATTTTCCCAATTTGCTAAGATTATTTTGATATCTAATCCTGTCAAGCAACATACTGGAGAGCATTTGGAGTCTTTCAGCCAGGGTCCTGTTGGTGTGACTTTAACAATATAGGAGAGAACAGGAAGAATACGGACAGATGGTTTCAAGTGATGGAGTTACCGTGGTTTAATGTGTTCCTGAGACATGGTAATGGACCGTTTGCGTTCTCCTGACCCACTGCATTCACAAATAAAATGTATTTAGATTCTTTCGTCGTTGATTATTAGGGACTTTAGCTCAGGTCCCGAGCAGTAACTTGGTGCTGAGCAGGAGCTGGGTTGATAGCAGGTGTCTGAGCCCAGCACCCCCCGCTCTGTCCCGTACTGAACAGCATGATTAATCCTTTTAGCTTTATTTGGAGGCAAAGGGCAGTTTCATCTCTGAATTCTGCTCTCACACCTGGGCTTATGTTAAGGACTAGGTCATTTCTGTGAACACGCTGTGGGAGGTGATGTTTGCTTGTCTGGACTAGAGATAAAACCAGGTCAGGGATGAGCAGTTTTATAACCCAGACTAGAATTCACTGCCTGTTCTGCAAAGCCCCTCCAGAGCGAATCTTATCTGCTGAGGGAAAAACGCCGTCCGGGGCTACGAGCTGCATCTCTCTCCCGTGCTGGCATAACACATCTGCCACAGCCACTTTTTGGGAATTGTGTTTGGAAGGCAGAAGGGCACCTTCTTCCTGATTATTATAACGAAGCATCTCTCCTTTGAATTCTAAGATGAATTAGCGGTCTCTGCTCATTAACTGCTACCTGTATGTCTCGAAGTCCATGGGTAATAGTTGCAGGTAGGACGAGTGTGTTTGTTTTAATAAGCCTGTTGGGACCCCTCACATTAAATGACGCAAGTCTTTGAGGAGGTGAAGGAGCAATAAATAGTATATAATCAGATTACCTTTAACCAGTCTAAAATTAATTTTGATCATCCAGAGGAGAAGAGACCAGCCATATTTTGCCCCACCAGTATTTCTCCTGTTGTCTTCTGCTTAACCTTCTTGAACTGCTCCTCCCAGAATTACTCCTTGCTTGTCAAATTACTGATCTTTGCCAAAAGTAATCACCTCTGCTTCAGTGGTATCTGAGCCCTGTTGCCCAAACAAAGGAGAAAACCTCTTCCCCGAAGGAGCATTCGAATGATTATTACTTTCAATTTTCCGCTGAGCTCTCCGTAGCCGACGTAGTCTGCCTGCAACAGAACCTGTGTGTCATGGGAAACGGATTGGATACACGTGGAGAGTGGATTTGCAGTATCTCTCCTGTATCAAGGATTGTGTTCCTGAGGCTCAGTCAAATCGCTTCCTCCTCTGTGTGACACTTTCAAATAGAAACAGTTTGATTTGAGCTCCAGGAGGTTTGGTGTCACGCAGTGCCGGAACAGCGCCTGTTGTTGGAGGATCGCTAAATGATGAAAGATGGTTGGAGAAACTGGGGAAAAGAGGATTAAACTGGGGAGCTGCTGCCAAGTATTAAATACTTAAGAGTCAGTTGGCAATAGGTGCTTATCGTATATCTTCTCTCCCCTTCCACTGAAGGAAGTAACTATCTGAAGGGCTGTTGCTGTGACAAGAAATTCATTTTTATGCTGAACGCCTTTCTTTTTGTTGGTTTTTTTTTTTTCCCAGTGCATAATAAGAATATTGCTAACCTGTTCCCACCAGCTTGATCTCCTCCAGATACAGTCTACTTTGCCACATTCCTCGATGAGCACGAGCTCTGTTTTTCTCTCCCTTACCCATCACTTCTTCTGAGGAGAGCTGCCACTGCTAGTTCAGTTTGAATGATAGGCTTAATTCTTCAGGGGAAATTGATATTTGAAAAACATGAGTGGTTTGTAATCCAAAAAAGCTATTTCTTCCCCAGCTGGAACACATTCTGTATCAAATTTGATCATAGCAACCTAAAAGCCAACGCTTCAAGATGCTTCTCTGTGATGCCAGATTTACCTAGAAACTGTGCAGTGCATATGCTGACACCCATCGTGTGCTGCAGGTGGAATTGTGACTCATTATCACTTCCCATGAACTTGGAAGATCACTCCTGTTGACAACGAAAACCAGACTGAGCTATCTTGTGGGCCCGGTGCTTGGGTGATCTCCCTAATGTCAGTCTTCAAAATTCATAGAATCATAGAATGGTTTGGGTTGGAAGGGACCTTAAAACCCATCCAGTCCCACCCCCTGCCCTGGGCAGGGACACCTCCCACCACACCAGGTTGCTCCAAGCCCCCTCCAACCTGGC